>JAHBCN010008270.1:0-39511 GCA_019359885.1 Listronotus oregonensis
ACCTAAAACTTTTTAAAAATTTTTAAATTTTGGGATTTAAAATTATCGTTATAAAACAGATATCTTTTTTAAATTTCTTACGGAACTAAAATATTATTCAATGGAAGAAGAAAAGTGGTTGTTGAGAATGAGGTAAATTCAGGTTAAGATTAAAATTTTTAGAGATTTTAAATTATCCCTTTTTCATTTTAAAATTCAATAAAAATTGAAATTACCCAAACAAAATACACTGGCCGAAAAAATTAGGGGGAAATATCATGGAATTTTATATTAAAATCCCCGATTTTTTAAAACTATTACGGTTATAGAGATTACCGTTTTGCATAAATAAAAACACATAATTTCATGGGGGGGAAAAAGCGTTTATTAAAAAAAAAAAAAATTTATCCTCAAAAAAAAAATTTTTCTATATCATGCTGAATCATTTAAAGAATGTTAGTAATGTATGACCTCCGTGGACCTCAAAAAACTTATAAAGGGCCCTTTTGGGCATGCTGAAAATCAAATTGTCCAGCGGGTCTTGGGGGGGTTTCCCCCCATAATTGGGGAAGTATTCCTATTACCCCCCGTCTGTTACTAGGCGGGGGGGTTATCCAAAGCTTTTTGGACATACCCCCATGCATGTTAAATTGGGTTCAGATTTTGGTGAAAGTGCGGTAGCCTGAGATGGGTGAGCCTAAATTCTGCGGGTGTAGGGGGGATTGGGGGTGCATTATCGTCCAAAAATGAAATGTTCCCCGATTGCTTCCCCAATTTTCACGATACCCTAATGATGTCAAAGCATAAAGCGTCCCTGTCATATTGTTTTGCAAAAAAAAGATCGTACGGCGTCCAGGGGTTCCTCCCAGGAACCAAACCCCCCTTAAAGGATACACTTCTTGTACAAAAGCTTGATTTTCAGGTGTTTCACGACTTCCCCACACTCTTATACGCCTTGAGTCACTATGAAAACCCAAAAAGAGTTTCGTGGGTGAAAAGAACGGAATTCCATTCTCCCCCCCAAAATTTCGTCGTTCACGTGCCCAAACCCCTAAACGCTGTGCTCTATGTTTTTGTGTAAGGGGAAAAAACCCCCGAAATGCCTCTAGGGCAGATAACCCAGACCCCCAAAAACCGATTTTCACTGTTCTTACAGAGATGGGGACCCTAATTGGTTTTGAAGCTGAGGCGTAAATGTTTTTGGGAAAGGGGTTCCGTCTAATCTAAGGGTTATGTACCGGTCTTGTTGCCGTAGAATCCACGACCCTGTCCGTGCCTTCGGGGGGGGTTTTTCCCATTTTCCCCCGTAACGATTCCACAGCCTACTTATAACCTTTGTGATGTTTCCAGCTCACGAGCAACATCCACTTGTCGAAACCCCCGCTTGAAGCTTTCCCAAACCCGGGGCTCGTTTGTTTCCCCGGATTTTTTGGGGTAAAATTGCAAAATAAAACCCCCTTTATTGTTGTTTTTTAATCGTATAAAACGATTCTGAAACTAAAACGAGAGAATCTTTCGAATTCGCCCCTGACAAAAAATATTGTTTACTTGATATTGTGATAAAAAAAAATCCTAATTTTTTTTACGGGCAACAAGATTAACATAGATTCCAACCAAAACATCAGAATTGTCGGTATAATTTGAATTATGGTATATGGCAATACCCCCCAAATTTTTTTCCGCCATCAGTGTATAAAAGTAAGGTTAGGAAACCAAAAGAAACGTCCGACATCGTACAAAGTTAAAATTAATTTAACTCCATCCGACGTGGGAAAAAAAATGTTAAAATATTGGGATGAAAATGGCGCCAAAATGCTCGGGCCCAAAAAAAATAATTTCGGATGGGGGGATCGTGGGAAAATGGATGCTGAGACCCGGCTTTAAGATTAAAATTTTTTTTAGAGATTTTAAATTAACCCTTTTATTTTAAAATTTCAATATAAATTAAAAATTCCCCCAACAAAATATATAAAGAAGGTTAGGAAACCAGAAAGAAACGTTGACATCGTACAAAGTTAAAATTAATTTAACTCCATCCGACTTCGGAAAAAAATTTTAAAAAATATTCAAAAAAAGGGCCGAAAAATGTCGGGGGACCAATCAAAATAATTTGGGATGTTTTGGATCGTCGGAAATCATGCATGAGACTCCTTTTTTAATCGGGGTTTTTTGGCATGACGCTTTTGGTTTTTTTTCTTCTTTAAATCGGACTCTACACTTTATACACTTTTACTTTCCTTTGAAAATAAAAAGAAAAAACCCCACCACACTTTTGTTTTCCTTTGCAAGATTGGCGTAGACTGGTGTAAATTTAAAATTTAAAAAATCCGTTTAAAAATTGAAAATACCAGCGTCACAGCTGTGCCCGTCAAGGGTAGAAAAAAAAAAGGGAGTGTTCGTTTTTTTCTATTTGTCCGCAGATATAGGATTTTTCGTCACCCTTTTTCCCCTTTTTCCCAGAAGGTAGATTTTTTTTATTAATTTTTTTTTAAATATTCAACTTTTAAAAACTTTTTTGGATTTTACTTACTATTAAACTGTAATGTATAATATTTTAAAAAAATTTAAAATTTATATTATTTAAAAAAAAAAAACAGGCAAACAGATTACGTCACAAATACCGAATTGACTTTTTAAAATTTGGGTTTTTTGGGCTTAAATGGGATCGAGCACCCCTTGTTAGGTTTATTACCCTTGTAAAACTCATCAACATGGTTTTTTTCTCATTTAAAAAATTTTTCCCCCTTCTCATCGCTCTCAAAACGAAAAAGGGGGAGGATGAAGAAACAATCGGGACTTTTTTGGGAAGGCCCCCCTGGCCTTTTTTTTTAAATGGAAAACTACATCTCGGATAGGGGGGAAAAAAATAATTTCCCCTAATCTACATATTTTTGGCATTTGAACGGCTAAAAAATTTTTAAAGGGGTTTTAAAATTTTTTTTTTTGCTTTCGGTCTTGTCGGTGTTTTTTTATAGTTTTGGGAGACCCGAACGCTGTTAAATCCCGATACGTCAGGTCCTTTTAAAAACCCAAAACCGTACTATCGGGGGTCATTCCTGGGCAAGAATTTTGTTTACTGTTTTATCCAAAACCCCACTTTTCCGTTTGCTCTGTTGTACGTATCTTCTGTTTTTGCTCATGTTTAAAATCATATAAAATATATCCTTAATATAAAAATTTTTATTGTAATGGAAAAAATTTTTTCTGTTTATTATTATTTTAAATTTTTTAAACCCTCTGCTTGTTTTTTCCAAGTTTAGAATTTTTTTGTTTAGATTATTATTTTTTTTCATAAAAACAAAAAAAAATTTCAAAACTTTGGGAAAAAAAATTTTAAATTTTTTAATAATTTTTGCTCCCCTTTAAAACTAAAATGATTAGGTTTCAAAACAATTTGAACTATTTTTGATGAGTTTTTAACCCGTAATTTTAAAATTTTTTTTAAAAAAGTTTCATCGAAAAAAACGCCTCAACTAACCGTGCTTCGTTGGTATCAAAAATTTTTGGGGGCTACCGCGTTGAACATTTTTTTGGACGTTAAATACCGGTTTTTTTTCCAGAAGCGGGAACGTAGGGGGAAAAGGGGGTTTTGTCGTCAGTATCCTATTTCTTTTTACCCCGATCTACCGCTATCCCCTGGTCAGGAGGAGCGTTAAAATGGTTATGTCAAATTTTAAAATTTAAAAAAAAAGGAGGATTTGGGCTTTTCTATTGTTTTGGTTCTGTATTTTTTTTTGCTATTGTTTAACAACTATTTGGGTTGCAGATTTTTTTGGGGTTTTTTTGTTAATTCCCAAATGGGTGAATTAATACAGTTATATTACAATCATAAAGGAAAAAAATTTTTTTTTTTATAGTTGACGGAAAACTAATATCTTATTAAATAAAAAAAATTTGGTTTTATATTTTGTTATTTTTTTCTTAAAAAAATTTAAATTTAAACTTAAAAGTGTATTAAACCATTAGTAGTAAGTTGACATGTAAACCTTTGTTTTTCGAGGATGGGGTGGTTAAACACGGAGAATGGGGGGGGGGAAAAATGCTATCAACCAGTGGGGTTAAAAAAAGGTAAGCGCGAAAATATCCAATTTTACGAAAAATAGATACCTTTTTGATCATCTTTTTTTGTCCCAAATCTTTGGGTACTTTTTCCAAAAAATTAAAAAAAAATCGTCTTAAGTTTTTTAGTTTTTTTTTATTTTTCCTGTTTTTGAATTTGTTATGTTTTAAATATCTTATTTTTTGGTTAGGTATTTTTTTTATTTAAATTATATTTTTTTAAATGATATTTTAGTTTTTGAAAAGTAATTTATCGGACAAATAATGTATTCTTTCCAAATATATACATTTCCTCTGATTTTAACCTAAAGTAATTTGTTTATATTCTTTTCCTGCATGCATATTTTGATGCTTGGTGTTTAGTTACTCCAAATATCAATTCTTTAATCTTTTGTTTTGCTGATGTCTTGCTAAATATCTATTTTAGTTTTAGATTTCCTTTAAAGTTAAGTACCGGAAATGTTTCTGTAAATCTTTTGCCACAGTAATATTCGGAGGGAAATCTCTTTCAGTGAGTCTCGCACAGCTAGGATGGTAAACTACGTGTGTAGAACGTGTTTGTACGTCTGCGATAATGAATTTTCATTTAGAAGACTAGAAAAAGTTAAGCAAGTACTGGAATTGTTTGTACCAGAAATCGGTTAGGGAAAACCAATTTTTTTCAAATTTTAGAATCCCGAATTTAAAATTTGGCTATTTAAACGTTATTAATATTTCTATACCAATTTAATCTACTTAAGCATCAGTCAAGTTAAAACAACAGAGTCTATCGATTGAATATAGCTGGTCTTAGAATCAAACTTCATTATTATTTTTATTTTTAAAGTGGTAACATTTTTCCGCCTATAAAGACTTAATTACATATTAAGAAGCACAGTATTTTTTTTGTCTTTAGGGATTGTTTTTTTAAGTATTTTTCTGCGTGTCATTTATTTATATTAATTTCAATTAACCTCTATTTTAGCGATCATTTGTTGGCAAGTATGCACTAATTTGTGAACAGTGTTATTACTTTTAAAAAATGTCGAAAAATTTAAGATAAAATGCATAGAAACTCAAAAGAAACTGTATTCCATGAATATTGAAACCATAAAAGATTCACATAATGCAGTGTTACAGTCAGTAGCATATGAGGTTCCAAGTAAAAAATTTAAATCTTATGCAACTTCTACTGTAACATCTGAAAATAATATTACTCTTTCAAATATACTGAACACTCTACAAGGCCAGAACCACCAATACATGAACAAACAGTTAATAAGAAGAATGAAACTGTTGTATTCAATACTTCAGTTGCAGATGATCTTTTACAACTACTTGACTACAAAGATGATGTTACTGATCTTAAAGGTTTTCGAAAATTTGCCATAAAAGGCTTATATTCAAATAAAAAATCAGAAGAAACAAGTAATAATAATGTTTTAAAGGAGAGTAGTGCAGAACTTGTGTTAAATTATGATGATGATGAATACATGACTAAAAGTGATTTAGTATCTGCTGGAATTTTGTCAGATGATAGCAATAATTCGGTAGATAAAGCAGGTAAGTTTTTATTACCGTCAAGTAATCTGCATCATATAAAAAAATTTCTTCTGGATTTTTTAACAATGTATTACTAAGAAAAATAAACACATTGAAAACTTAATTTTAATATTGACAGTTTTAAAAATAAACAAAACCACATAAAAATATGGCTTGGTAATAGTTTACAGAGATTTTTTGGTACCTTTAATTTAACACCAAACCAAGTGTGCTATCTTTTCAAAAGTGGTGTATAAAACATAAAAACCAAAATCTAAAGAAAAGTTAGCTTTTCCCTGTTTTCTATGTGGAAAACCATTTAAAAAATCATTGCTTGTAGTAAAAAATTTTGATTTAATTGTAATTTAATTGTGATACTGCTAAGAGGACATTTATGAAGAATAAAAAAAAATAACAAAACGGTTTTTATAAAACTTTATCTGTGCCTTACTTCACAGAAAAAGTCGGAAAGCTCCTGAAATTAACCATTAAAAAAATTCATAACTTGGATCCTCTTTAAAGCTGAAAAACTTATTAGCGTTGTTTATACATTCTAAAGGCGGAAGCTGTCTGAAAAGTATATTTTCCAAATTGTAGTTTAAATATTTTGCAGTGATATTTTGGATGACTTAAATGGTCGGGAAATTTGATTTGTTTTCACGTTTTGTTTAAATTTTAGTCAATGGACTTGAAAAAAGTTGTTAAAAGTTAAAAACGGTTTTTAGAAATTGTTTAACAAAACTTTTCCCATTGTAAGGCTGTTATTTAAATGATTTTAGTTGGTCAACCTGTCAAAATTTTGGACATTTTTTGTTAAACCATCATTTTCCCCTTAAAACTGTTGTTTTTTCCCTTGCTTTTAATATATTTTAAATCTTGAAGAAATTTTATTTAAAAATAAGCAATTCAAGCTTTATATATAATGCACCTATAATAACCTTTTTTAATTATGTTCTGTATAACTAAAACTGTTTTTTGTTATTAGTGCTAATCAAAATAATTTACTATTATTCTTTTAGATTTTAATTTTGTAATATTAAAATTTTCCTAATTTTCTATACCTATAGTTTGTTGGGTTAAGCTGTGTCCAAATAAAGTTGCTCTTCGACGCTTTGCCTTCTATCTGATATGCTATTTTCAAGGCAATAGGTTCCTGACATAAAATTTATTTTAAACAAAAAACATGTGAAATCTATTTTTTTCTATTTAAGGACCACCTGCTAAACATGTTTCCTCAGAAAAATTTAGTTTCGCCGAATTATCATTTCAAGTTCATGTCTGGTCCTTTAAATCTAACTTCAGACCAAAACAACTTCTGAGTGTAGTAATTATTAGATTTCTACTGTTTTGGTAGATATAACCTCGGTTTTAGAATTTTCCTATTCTGCTAGATAACCTTTTTTTTTTGTTTAGTAGATTTTTTGTATGATTCGATAATAATTCAGTGATCTAAAACTGGACTTTGGTGTAGCGAATTTGCTTGCCTCATGCATAAATGCGTAGTTTGGAAGGTAATATTGTGTTTTGGCATACAGTAGGCTTATTAATGAATAACAATAAAAAAAGGCAACAGGACAACTTATTATTTTAAAATCAAAATGTCTCTAGGAATGTTTGCCAAGAAGGGTTTGAAACAGATTAGAAATTTGACTAAATATGATGCAGATTTACAGATATCAATGGGGATAAAATTTTATATAAAAAAAATAAATATGACTGATGAGAATTAACAAAGATTTTATTTTGTATAAATCTTTTGTGTAAACATAATAACTTGTTAAAATGAGCTTATGTAAATGGCGGATTTGTGATGTCATGCAAAATTTAAATACCCACATGTTGTTTTGGCTCAGGCGTTTCATATTTGAGTTTGAAATGCTTTGTTATAAAGTTCTATATTAAAACAAATATTTGGCAAAAAGGTTATTTATTTTTTAAGTTGATATAAAGGGTTATATTCAGCTCATAAAAAAATATGTTTAAGGAGCATTCTCTTAACAAGATTAGAACCACAAACTCGGCAAGTTAAGCCAGTCTAAACCTAAAAGAGATGAGAAGAGGACCAGAAATAAACTTGAAATGATAATTCAGTGAAACTTTAAAATATTTTTCGATTAGTCTTAATTATACCTATTGTAGGCCCTGGGAGTGAAGATGATATAGAAATAGTAGAAATTGAAAATAGTGATGATGACCAATCTGATGAAAATGTAAAAAAAGAGGAAATTAAAATTTCCGATTCCTGTAAAGAAGAAAAATGTGATAGCCAAAGTGATAACCAAAGTAAGAAGCAACATCCATCTTTCAGCAATAATGAGAATGAGTTTAACTCACTATCAGTACCTATGACAGCCATTGTAAAAAAAGAATTAAATGAAGATGAAAATCCAGGGTAAGATTTGTTACAGTGTAGATTAGATGATTTTTAAATGAAGTTGGTTATGGTCCTCATGCACTGTAACCTTGACACATTTAATATGGTCCCTCCATGCTGTTTTAAAGTGCCATGTCAAGGTCGTTCTTTTTTAACTGATTCCATACACATGACAAGGGCTTCTGTATGTGGGGGGTCATCCAATGAGGACTGAACAGGGCCTTATTTGTGGCTTGTTTCATATTTAAAAAAACAAATGTAAAATAACCATGTCCTGTATTTTTTCCCTTAAATCTGAAAGAATACTTAAGAAAATGATTTGAGTTAAAACAAAAGACATATGACATGAAATTAAAATTTTTCTTTATTCATGGTACAATATTTTTTCAATGCATTTTAATAAAAAAAAAATGGATTTTAATGACAACAAAATTATTTTAATTTATATGACGAATTTACTATTTAAATTAGACAATGAAAAGGTAACGATAAACACCTAAAATTCCAAAACACAAAAAGCCAATAGTTTATCAATTTCTTGAGGAAACATCAAAATGATTAGAATTGTTTTGCTCAGAGGTCATTCTGGTTCTGGAGCTTAAAAAAAGCCAATATTCCCGATATTCTTACACAAAAACTGTTTTAGTTATAAATATAAAGCTTATTGGGCTTAATAAATACACTCTTGAATTACACAATAAACATTAAAAATTCTTATTTTTTATTTTTTTTTACATGAAAAAATAATGAAGGAACCGAGCTCCTCCAAAATGTGATATGTCGCTGGCATCCATGAAATGCGCATCGAGCGGAAAAATTATCTTTTAATTAATGACAAAATGGCAGATATTTGAAAAAAAAACAGACAAATGAGGGTTTTTTAACAGTTTTTGGCCCCTAATAAATAGTTAAAATAAAAAAAAAATTCCGGCTTGATGCCAGGAAGCGAATATTGTGAAAAATATGTGGTGTAAATTTCATAAAGATCGGTTTAGTGATTTCAAAGAAATCATAGATGCCAACCAGAAAAACGTAGTTCTGAGATAAACGCGTTTAAAGTTTTATAACAAAAAAACAACTAAAATAAATCAGTAATACCGGCACCATACAAAATCCCTTCAGCCTTTTTGAAAATTTCATTTTCTTCCAATTGAGCTTTTTAATTATTAGTTCTGCCTTTTTGGGAATATTAAGAGCTATGAAGATTAGCTGATCGCACACGTTGGTTGTCACGACTCTTGCCAAAATTGACGGCGCGGCGATCTGACCGAGTTTGATCATAAAATAATATAGTTACAGTGGTCTGATTACTTAGATATTTTAACACAATACTCTTAGATATATGTACTTTCGAAAAATGTAAAAGAAAAAAAAATAGAAAATGGCTAACCAGAATGACCCCTTAATATTGTTGATATTACTATGTATAAAAGTAATTATAAAGTCTTGACTTTGACAGAATTTTGACTTTTGGATTTTCCTAATTTAAATTGCAAATTTCTGATCAAATCAATGCAATCAATATCTGTCTAACCGAATGTGCCAAGAAATGCCTATGGGGAGCAAGTATCACATCTGTCGGACAATAATGCCTTTCCCAAAAGTTTTAGCTTTATGCTGTTTTGACTCGCCGTGCCTGGAATCCCGAAAACCCCTTTTAAACCCCAACTGGCCACAAACAACAAAGTTACTCTAATGTGGATGTCATGATATGAGGGAGTGGAAGGCAATGAAATTGTCTACTAACTAGCCAAAGTAATAAATTTTGGCCCCTAATAAAAAAGGTTAAAATAAAAATTCCGGCTTGATAGCCAGGAAGCGAAAGCAAAAAAAATATGTGTAAATTTCATTAAAAGGTAATGGTTTTTTAGTGTTTTCCCAAAAGAAATCATAGATGCCAACAGAAAACGTAGTTCTGAGATAAACGCGTTTAAAGTTTTATACCAAAAAAACAACAAAAATTAAATCAGTAATACCGGCACCATACAAAACCCCTTCAGCCTTTTTGAAATTTTCCCATTTTCTTCCATTTGAGCTTTTTAATTATTAGTTCTCCTTTTTGGGAATATTAGAGCTATGAAGATTAGCTGATCGCACACGTTGGTTGTCACGACTCTTGCCCAAAATTGACGGCGCGGCGATCTGACGGAGTTTGATCATAAGAAATGCCTATGGGGAGCAAGTATCTACATCTGTCGGATAGTCATGCCTCCCTAAAGGCTTTAGCTTTATGCTGTTTTGACTCAAGCCGTGCCTGGAATGCTGATAACCTCTTAATCAACTGGCCACAAACAACAAAGTTACTCTAATGTGGATGCCAGGATATGAGGGAGTGGAAGGCAATGAAATTGTCTACTAACTAGCCAAAGTAAGTACACAGGCCACGTTTTACGGACCGGAACCTTTCCAGAACCTTTCTGAGGCACAACTAGAGGTTAGGTTAGGTTTAAAGTGAGTGGATTTTTTCGCCCTCCACTGCGACCGCTCGGTCTATTGTGGCTCACACCTTTTTATATTCCTCCTAATGGGATCAGACTTCTAATTAATCCGATATCAAATTGGGAGAGAGTTCTTACATCTCCTCTTACTCGTGTCGCTACTGGACACAAGCACAATATGTTTTCTGATGTGTTCTGGTGTCCCTGTCTCCTGGAGAGTATGACGAGAAGACGATTAGACGGGCATTTCCCTCCTCTCCCCCGGGCTAGAGACGTGGGTAGCTACCAGGTCCTTACCACAGAAACCAGATGTTCCTTCCGGGGGGCCGCATCTCCGGCCTTACCCTAAAAACGGTCCTATCCGCTTTCTGTTTAAAAGCCAGGGAACCCTTTTTCCTATAAAAGCGGTTTTGTCCACCTCCTGTTTGGATTCAGGGATCCCTTTCTGAGCACCTGTTTGTTCGAGATGGATTAGCCCTTCCCGTGAAACAGGCGCCGGTGACTTCAGGGGCAATTTTGAAACGGATTCACCCGTTTTTCCATACTATAGTATATTATATATCGCGGAACTAGTTTTTAATCCCGAAGGAAAAAGTTTATACGACCGTAGGGAGGGCCAAAATTTTTGGCTGGGGGTTTAAAATTAGAAATAATATATAATATTTTTCGACCAAACGTTTAAAGTATAGCATAGATAATTTCATTTTTTAATAGATAAATTTATTTTTCTACTCCCTTTTTCATCGAAAATAACTTGTCCCCCCCGTATAAGGGGAGGAGTGCCACCTTTTTTCCCCCTAGGGGGAAAAAAGAAAAAACAATGCTTATCCCCTTTTGACAACGACAGCTCCTATGATGTCTGACGTTTTTAAATGTCATATTTTGACGGGTGTTAAATTTTATATCGGATAGGAAATAAAATAGGGGGTTGAGATGATTAAATGCAAATTACATCCGCGGGAAGAAATGTTATACCTTCTTCCCTTGTAATACAAATACCTATTAATTAACCCCCTCCAGGATTTTCGACAATATTTAACCCCTTTTCATTAATATTCCAAAAATCCAATTTAACCTTCAAAATTTTAAATATTGTCAAAAATTTCCCCGAGTGATTAAATTAATGATACAATTCGTCCCTGTTATCAGGAACTGAAGTTGTCACTTTAGTCCCGGAATTGCGAAAAATAAACTTTTATTTCTTTAAAATGATATAGGTACGAGTCAAGTGTTTTGGCGTTTCGTACAAAAAAAATATTTTTTGTGAATATGGAACTAATTTATTTAATATGTTTAAAAAAATATTTTTTGGGTAGCAGACCATAAAACGCAAGCTGGCTATTTTCATTGGTCATTTAAGCACGACAATTTGAAAATTTAAAAAAAAACGTTAATATTAGGTACTAACATTCTTACATATGTATTTAAATTCATGTTAATTTTTTTTAAAATCATCTTACATCTGTATACTTATAGTACATATGGGGGACTTTAGGTCTCCACATCCATTGTCACAAGTTGCAAATTTATAGCTAGGTGGTTTTAAGTATAAGTTTTTCTACTAGTTTTAAATTTAGTTTTTGGCAAGTTTTTTTAATGTACATATATTTTTTCACTGGGGTTTACAAATTAAAAAAGCTTTTTTTTAAATTTTTAGTCCCGCATAATTTATGATTAATACCTAATGATATTAATTTAAAATTTACCATATCTTTAAAGATTATAGAGTATTCATGATATAAAATATAATTGTTTTATACGGCTAACTTTATTTTATGAAAAACCCACCAAACTCATTTTAGTTCACATTTAGATTTTCCATAGATTTAACCGTAGGTACCTTCATTGTTACAATGTTCAATAACTTTAATAAGCTAGGTAGAAAAAGGAAATTTAAATGACGTCGTTGAAATTCCCAGGAAAAAAAAAAAAAAAACCCCCAAAAAAAAAAAAAGGGCAAGCGGACTAGAAAGGGTTTGGGAAAAGACGTTGCCCGGGGTTTGCGATCGTGAAAGGGAGCCTAGCTCTCACAAGCTCAAACTATCTTTGATATCTATAGTGTGCCGCAGTTTCTTGGTTTTTTTTTCTTAAAAAAAAACTTTATTTTTTACACCCACATTTATAACTTTAAAAAACCGATAACCACCAAACTATACAACACAAAAATTTTATAAATATAGACGCATCAAAGTAACTAGGCCTCAGAGTTAGCAAAATTTAGAAGCAATAATCAAAATTTTCTTTTTTTTTTTGCTCTTTTTTTTTTTAAAAGATTTTTTCCATTGTTGAAAAGCTTTTTTGTGACGTGAAATAAACAACTTTTTCTTTTTGTCTTTTGGGAAAAAAAAACGAAAAAAATTAGGTATCAAAATTAAAAAAAAAAAAAAATTTGGTGAAAAAAAAAACCCAGTAAAAATTTGTAGAGAAGAAAACTATACATAGTAAGAAATTATAGTTTGTTATGGTATAAATAATTTTGTTTTATCTATTAACCGTCTTAAAAGGTTTTCCAAACAAAAATATTAAAGGAGGATAAATGTCGACTACAAATTTTTAGACATTTAAAGAATAAACATTCTCTTCTTTATGGTGTTTATAAAATCAGAAGTGAATCGTTAATAATTTATATCTATTTTCCTTTTCAACATAGCAATAGTGGCAGCACAAGGCACAAGCACCCCGTATTTTAATTTTATATTCTGCATAAAATTTCAAACATTCTGGGTGTACATACGGGGGTTTGTTTAATCAACTATTTTTAAATGGGTGTTGGAAAAGCACCGTCTGTTTAAAAGAAGCTAAATAGGTAATTAATTTACTAAAGGCAAAAGAAACAAAAAAGCACTTTTCTGTACTAACTTTTCAATACTATATCTTTGAGTATGTAGCAACTTTTTTTTCCAATATGGCAAATTTTCAAAAGTGTGAGACATTTAACAGGTGTCATATTTAATGTATTTTAAAAGATAACTATTAAAACGTTAGAATAGGAAAGTACAATTAAACAAATCCTAAAGCTTTTTGTATATTTAAACTTCTTTTTCACCTTGTACAATAACGCCACAAGTTCGGTCTAAATACATATAAGGAAAGATCCTATACTTCATGACGTTTAGGTAAAATCTTAAAGTATTTTCAGAAAATCTTACACCAAATCTTTTACAGTCCGAAAATGAATGGGATGATTCGAAGACACTTCAGGGCCCATTACAGTCCAAACTGATCTTTTGAACCAACAGACAACTTTTGCAGATTCTGAATACGACCAAATGTACAACGAAAACAACGAAAGTAAGGGATTATTTCAAGTTAAAGGCAGGCGCACAAAAATATCCAGCCATATTAAACAGTGACAGCAGTTTGACCAATTTCCCGGATTCAGCTCTGCCTTGTTCGACGGAAAAATTTTTCGAATTCTTGATGGAGCAAATTCTCGGGTTGTGCTGAGTCAAAAAAAAAAAATCATAAAAGATCCTGCCGTCCACTTTCAAATTTTTAAGACATTTAAAGAATAAATTCTTTTCCTTTATGATGATTATAAAAGGTACAAAAGAAAAATCATATTTAAGAAGAAGCACATCAAAAGATGAGCCATCCACAGTAAAGTAAGTAAAACTCAAGTGGATAAGAGAGTTTTGGACGACCAAAAAACATATCCCAAGAAAATATTTGATAGTCACTTAAATTTGTTTGTTCATTCTATGGGGGCTATTTTAGGGTTCCCGAGTAACCCTTACTCATAATTTATTTGAAGGGATGAAACCCCCAAAGTTATGTCTCGAACAACAGCTATGCAGAAAATCTTCTATGAAAATTACCATGGCCACAGAAATAAAACTGTGCTTGCCAATACAGACTTTGTTTGCTGTACGGCAGATATCTCATCTAAACGAAGTTTCATGGGTGTAACTTGCATTGGGGATTAATAAAGATTATTGGAACCAGGTTCATATGCACTTGCTTGAAAAGTTTACAGGAACACATTCCTTTGAACGAATAGCCTAACTTCTAAAAAGATATCAACAACGAATATGGACTTGACGTTAGTAAAATAATAGGCACTCTGACAGACAAGGATCAAATTTCGTAAAACCCTTTTAAAAGAGTATTGAGCTTGGATAAAAAGATATCCCCCTTTTAATTCGATTCCTAATATTGAAGTAGATAGCGATGCAGGTATTGTCAACAAAGAAAGCATAGAAACTTGTGGGGATGACTAATTTGAACTTGTGACTTTAGAGGTAGAAGAACCTCATCGTGCCTCTGATATTTTTTAACTTCCAAACCATTTTAGATGTGCGACACATACACTAAATTTAATTTTGACAACAAGGTCCATGAACTATATAAAGAGAAATCAAAATTTAAGAACAAAACATACAAATATAATAAATAAATTAAACAACTGTGGAACCAACGGGACGACCTAAGTCAGCAGAAATTATTTATGAAATTTTGCACCACCTAAGCTACCCAGGGTAACGAGATGAACAGTTTCAAAGATTCCATACCCAAATTTTTGTCCGAAAAAAACTTTTCCCTTTAACACACTATATGACAACTTAGACTTAAAACATTTCAAATTAAAGGAAAATGAACTGGAATACCTTGGAATATAACTGTGCTCAAGCCCATCGCACAGGCAATAGATATTTACAAGGAGACAAATCAACTTATTTTGGGACACTTATGCCTACCATAGGTATTGCGTCAAATATGAAAAGATGAAAGATTAGTTATGGACATTTGGGATTTTTAATAGATATGCCTTAAATCACTGCAGACCGATTTTCTGCTATTTTAAAATTTCCAAGGAATCAGAAATTGGTATAACTTTCGTTTGCGTTGGTTATACTCATTTAAAAATACATCTCTTATGCTAGAAGAATTTCAAATAAAAGATAATTTTAAATGCGGGAAAAAGAATTCATTAATTCTAAGGAAAACCTAAACTTGGAAACGTACGCCCAAAAAAAAGGTGGATGTTTTTTTGAGCTTAGCAATATGCTAGAATTTTTGATGAATGGAACTGAAAGACTGAGCAATGAGTTAGAGGTACAATTGCTGCTGTATCTCCAAGACCCATCAGCTGATGTAGAAATATTAAATAAGTATAGTATTTAAAGAAAAAAGTTTTAAAATACAAATTTTATCTTTCCCCTTTCTGCTCCTGAAGAGGATGTTTTCTTATGCAACCTTTATAAATCCCCCCAGTGGTTCACTAACAGACAAAAATTTTGAAAAAACTTGTCCTGCTTAAACTAATCCGCGCTAGGCCATAAAAAGTTTTTATAATAAGGAATTATATAGTTTCAGTTACTTTTTTTTTTTTTTAATTTGTAAGGTTAATAAATTTTAGCTTGTCATCTGTATTTTATTTTCTAAAACTTACACAACCTATTTATAAAAAATAAAGGGTTAATAAATGTAAAGATTTCATTTTTTTTTAGAATATCTGCAAAACAAAAAAATGTATATGCCCGCCAAACCGATTTTCCTAGTAAAACTGATTTAAATAAGGATAAGTTAATTCTAGTTTTTGCTAGTAAAACCAGAATTTTACCAAAAACACAGTTAAAACTATTATTTTAATTTTAATCGTTTTAACTAAAATGGGGTTTTAACGGTAACATATTATAGCATTTTTTAAAAAGATTTAAATATTTGCAAAAAAAAATTTAAAACTTTCAAATCGATTTAAATCTTTTCAAAAAGATTTAAATCCTTTCAAAAAGATTTAAATTGTTTCAAAATGATTTAAGATCAATTTTTTTTAATAAAATGATTTATTTCTCTAAAAAACAAAAAAATATTTTTGATTTAAATCATTTTATAAAAACAAAATCTTTTTTAAAAAGATTTATGACGGCTCTGTATATACAGGGTGTCCCAGAAGTAATGGGACACAGAGCAACAGCAGATTCCTTCGGTCGAAATAAAGTAATTAACGCAAACTTGCCTTATCTCAAAAATTGATAATAATTTAAACAGGGGGGTTAAACTTTAATTTGTTTTCTTTTTTCGTAATAATTTCTGGGAAATAAATGAGCGGTAGAAATTGGGGATTTGGGGTTTTTTTACAGAAATTAAATCGTCCATCTTTTGATGTTGCTGGTAGAGGGCGCTTTGGTCCACCCCATTAGATGGTATAACTTTTTATGCTTAGTTTATTGACCTGATTATTTAAAACAAGTTACTATAATTTTGTCAAAAATGGATTTATTTTAGTCCTAGGAGCACCGTTTTCGGGATAAATGATTTTAAATTTTCTATGGAAAATGATTTTCGAAACTCAAAAATCCCAAATAAAAGTTTTTAACACGTTGATCAAAAAAATCTTCCCGGGGATAAAACCGAAAAACCCTCTAACCCCCAAACCCCGCCCCAAATTCTCCAAATCCCTTTTTTGGCTTTTAACATTTAAATTTTTGGGGGGGTTTGAGGGGTTTTTGGGTTTTGTGCCCGTGAAAACATAAGCGTGTTGAAAACTATTACTTTGCCAAATTTGAAAACAATTGGTCGAAAATCATTTTCCATAGGAAAATTGCGGGTCCTTTTAAAAAAAGCATTTATCTCAAAACAGTTGCTCCCAAGTAAAATGAAGTATATTGGGTGCAGAGGGGGTTATAGTAACTTATTTAATAAACAGATCAATACACTAAGCAAAAAAGTTATCCATCTAGCAATGGGTAGACCGGGTAGCGCCCCTTTAACAACATCAAAAATATGGACGAATTTGAATTTCACGCCTAAAACCCCCAATCCCAATTTCTACCCTATGTCCTTAGTTAAGAAAATAAACGAAATATATATAATATATATATATATATATATATATATATATATATATATATATATATATATATATATATATATATATATATATATATATATATATATATATATATATATATATATATATATATATATATATAATAATTATATTTTGGAATACAAATGTCTTTCTTTTTTTTATATAAATTTGTTTACAGCTTATTTTAGATCTAAAATAAAAATTAAGAAACGCACATTCTTAATTTTATGTTCCAAACTGAAAAATATTTAGTTAATCGAAAGTTTGTAGTCGTTTTGTAAAACCAGAAACTATTACTTAAAAAAGGTCATTTAAAATTTTGAGACTTCTTTAAAAAAAGTAATTATAAATTATGAAGTAATACATATTTTTATAGATGCACTTAAGCAAGAAAAACAAAAGTACGTACAAAACAAATTTGGGGCCTAGTTTTTTTGGTCGGTTCCAGCAAAGCCATATTTTTTATTTTGAATAAGTTTTGTACTCGATGGCTTTAATGGCACCCACCTTACAAAAAAAATAGGCTTCCAATTTGTTTAGTCCGTAGAATACCGTGGTGTTATCCGTTGTTTTTTATGTTGGGCAGTTTTTAATATAGAACTCTCGATGTACAATAATGGTTTTCTGATAAGATATTAGTATTTGTTTTAGACACTGGAGGTCTTCTCTACATTTAAACTTTTTAATAAATGATTACCTGGTTAATTATGTCCAACATACGCATCACTGGTATGGTGGACAAAAATCCGACAAAGAACTGCTGTTACAGAACTGGCCAAGGTACAGAGACTTACTTGCTTAGCTATAACCGGAGCAATTAAAACAACCCCAACAGCAGCCATGGAATGTCTCTTAGACCTTCCACCACTTAACCTTATAGTGATGGGAGAGGCAAGAATGAGCTACTTCCGACTGCAACAAAAACCAACTGGTGTCTACGCTAGTTTGGGACACAACAACATAAAAAGTCAGGTTGGCGGCAACATCCTGGATGAGAGAACAGACCAGATGATTTCCCAATACTCATTCAACAAAAACTTCGAGATAAAAATTCCAGATTGAAGTGAGTGACAGCAACCCGATCTTCCCGGCACGGTTTGGAGACATCATCTGATATACGGATGGTTCCAAAACCGAGCAGGGATCTGGAGCGGGCGTGTACAGTATAATGAGGAATTCACAATTCTCCATTCCACTAGGAACACACAGTACTGTATTTCAGACAGAAATATATGCTTTACTGCACTGTGCAAAGAAAAATAACAGGAGGGCTTACAAAAACAAGCGGATCTGCATAATAACAGACAGCCAGGCGTCACTAGGGGCACTAGTAAACCCCAAGGTGACGTCCAAGCTGACATGGGAATGCCAAAAGAACTGGAGGTCCTGGGAGAACGCAATAGGGTAACTCTCCTGTGGGTACCAGGACATTCGGGGAAAGACGTCAACGAAAAAGCGAATGAGCTAGCAAGACATGGATCATCCACACCATACTTTGGACCAGAACCTGCCCTTGGAGTGACCAAAACTACAGCACGAGGGCAAACCAGGGAATGGATTCCAAACAAACACAAGGAATACTGGGAGAACCTCGGTAGAATAAGACATGGAAAGGGCTTCATAAGGGGCCCATCCAAAAGAACGAAGCAAGAACTACTTAGACAAAGTAGGAAAAGACTTCGCATAACAGTAGGGTTGCTAACAGGGCACCATAACCTAAGAGGGCACCTACACAAGATAGGCTCATACAATGGGGACCCAAGTTGCAGAATATGCGACGAGGGGGAAGAAACAGCCTACCACATACTGTGTGAATGTGAAGCGTTAAATCACAAAAGACAGGCATTATTTGAGCAACCGAAAATGAGCCCACAGGAATATATCAACCAACCAGTCTCGGGGTTATACAGACTTGTAGAAGGAACAAGACTAATGGGAGGATTGGTATAAAAGACAATGGGAGATTAGGCACAAAAAGTCCAAGAGGCTGCGCTGCCTTCGGTAGTGAAAGACGGCTCCTAGAAAGAAGAAGAAGACCTGGTTAATTATAGTCCTTTATCAAACTTATCATCTCTTACTTGTTCTTTTTAGGCTCCTTATAATATTTACGCCAAAGAAAATATGTTAGTCACTAACCTAAACAAACACATGTACATATAAGGATATACTTTAATAATCTGAAGCCCCTGTATACTGTATGTGAGAACATTTTTAATAAAATAAAAACAGTAAAAAACGGCGGAATAATATTAATTACCAAGACATTTGACCCAAAAATTTTAAGTCTAAAGACCACACCCGAAACTAAACGTCTTGTACTAGCCTTCACAGTTCAAAAGTAAACCTTAACTTGGCTGTAACTTTTTATATACCTGCGATAATCATATGATTTTAACATTGTTACATTTAAAGGACACGATTCTTTTATTAACAAGAAAAAAATCATTTATAATTTGTCCAAGCTAACATTTTTATGTTGGCTTACATGAATTAGGCTATTTCAAAAACAAAAATTACTAGACTCAGCGTCAAAATCAGCTGATTGACACTTATTCCCCAGTAATGGATTAAAGGAGTTTCAATTTTCCTATTAATTTTTTTTTGTGTTTGGGTGTGTTATTTCGTGTTTAGAAGTTATTAGTGAGATTAAAGATTATTGTGCAGTGTTTTTATTTTTTGGTGTGGACTATTTGACATTTCTTATGTTTTATAAATTATTTTATTTTGGAGTAAGTTTAAGTTATTTTTATTGGTTAAAAAAAACACTAGAATAGATATTTTTTGAGTACGAATCACAGTGATTACTATATTTTCAGTTTGGAAAAGCTTCGCAACCCACTTCAGAGCTGTGATCAGTCGAAGGTGTGAAAATATAACTTAATATATATTTCTTGAAAAATGATGCTATATACTATCAGAACAGTGATCTTGCATAAGGTAAAATTACTTGTTTTGGTAGTATCATAATCCAAAAAGACATCCTTAGATGTACTATCTGTTTTAAGTAGTAAATAAATTTATGTATGTATTTTTTAGGATCCTAGTCATGCAACAGACGATAATTTCTATTTGCAAAGCATAGTGGCAGTTACTTACAATGTAAGTTGAAAGCAAAATATAAAATTCATAGGTAACTTAAGTTGCTAGTTCTTTGTTTAGCTTTTGGATATCTCGTAAAGTTAATATGTGGCAGGTGTAACACAATCCAATTTTTGATGCATGTTTTATAGACATTTCAGGAGCAACTTAAGTAAGCCAGATTTGAAAGTTACCCTAAAAAATGCTTCCTTAACTTGTCACTCTGGAATTTCTGTAAAAAGTTGCACCCAAAATGCTTGTAAGTCACCACTTTTTTCATTTTTTGTAAACTATTTATTTTTTTAAATATAATAAAATATAAAAGTATAATGCTAGATATTTAGCAAAATAGTAGATATGCTTTTTTTATTATTTTTTATTTATTTATTTATTTAGTTATAAATTTACAATATAAATATACATAATAGTACTTATTGTGCTACGTTAAATTGTTATTTAATTATGTAATAGCACCTAGATGCAGAGCATTGGTATGTGTTTCTATTGTTTATTTACAATGTAATTTAAAAACTTGTTTTAGTCTGCAACACATCACTTGTATGTGCAGGGGAATAGTACTGCTCAGAAGATGGTACATAATGTATTTAAGTTTTTTAAATATCCTTCTCCAGAGAGTTCTAATGGAAGCTCATCGTGACATACCCAGTATATACATACAGTATCAGCCATGTGAATTATACAGAGTTTTCAAAAAGTACAAAAATGTGACCCTACAATGTAAAAAATATATAAAGTCATAGTTTTTACGGCAGCAAAATGATAGATACAGGATTAAAAGCTGATTACATAAAAAAGCATGATTTGGCTTGTCCTGTTTTTTTTTCAGTGCTACATTTTTTTAGACACCTTGTGTATTTCACTTTAAATTGGACGCCTTTAATATTAGCTCTTTTAAACTTAAGAAAAAAAATTGACAATCAGAAAATAGAAAAGTTCTCCATATGCTGTAAATAAGGCCCTCACTGCATATGTTTTTGTCTAAAACTAAATTATACTTGCATAATACATAGGTACCTACTATTTATTTTAGATAACGTCTGCTGCAACTGGTGTTAGTCTTGTTAATGAAAAAAACAATATAAGGATGGATCTTGTGAAGACATTATTAGGACCCTTAAAGAAAAAGGACTAAGCCAGCTACTGATGTCAGCAACTTTGTTGCCTACGAAATTCGTCATGAAATATATGACATGTATGTCAAAAGTGAGTAGGTATTCAACTACTGCAACTAATATTTATTTTTAATTTTAATTTTAATTTCTACAGCCTCCAACAACTGATGGACACTGCCACTTCTAAAGCCTAAAACACGACCTTCAACGTTTTTAATAAATTTATTTTATAAAATATAAGCATTTTATTGTGTTAATAATAATCTGAATAAATAAATGATTATTACTGTTTCGTTTTATTTTTTATTTTTTTTTTAATAGAAGAAGCAGCTTAAGAAGTTATATCAGATAAAATAAATCGACTTATCTTCAGGCATCGAACCATTACGTATAGTGAGATATTTTATCAGGATAATTCAATTTAACTGTAAAATGAGTTTTTCTGCAAATATAACATAACATAACAGGTCTGTTTGTTACTCAGAAATAGTGTACATTTTTTACATTTTTTTTACGTACCTAAGCGCTTTTATTAAAGGTGTATTTTAGAACTAAGTGTGTACAAAAACTGTAAAATAGTGTAAACTATTTCTGAATAAAAAATAAATAACTATTAATCTGCACTATATAGGCTCGTTCTATTGTCAGTAATGCTATGAAAATATAGGCACTGCTTCAGATTCCTCAAGTTCTTTTCGATGTGGCAAAAATGAACTTTTTCTTTTGTGGTTTAGCGAAAATGATAATTTTTAATAAAATATTATGGCTTAAGATATACTCCCTTCCCACAGTACGGTCCTGACTAAAATTCTTATATCAGCCAACTTAAATCTGAAAAACAAAATTTACTAATATGTAGGGATACTCGCATTGTCAACCTTAAAATGTTAGTTTGAACAAACTATATTAATTTTGTATTGTCGAAGTTTTCGGACGTACGACGTGCGGCTAATTTTGACCATTGAACGCCCGTTTTTTTTAAATACCTGAGATTTTGATAATGTGGATTCAGGGTATTTTATTTTTAGGGTCAGTTGTTTTAAAATATTTATTCACAAAAAATCTTACTATTTTGCTTTGCGCAGCATAAGCCTAAACCCCGAAAACCAACTCGGGTGACTATGACATTATGCATACCTTGTAGATATTATACTGCAAGAATGTTAGGACCTAATTGCTACCAATCTTTAAGCCCTCTCGTACCATTTAAACAGTAATTACAAAAAACATTGTAATACTTTTTAGTTTTTACCATTTAGGATAGATAAAGTTTACACTCCCTCTTTTAAATTCATGCTGCAAAATTGCGCCGTTGGTAAAACCGTTGTCTTGGAAAGACGTTTTACTTATTTTATGCTGCATTTCTCCAGTGTTCGGTTCAATGATTGGAACGCTTGAAATGTATACCAGCTGCTGAAGTTCACCTTACACTTGATTGAGATCCTATTTTCTAATTGAAAAATATGCTTTTATACCGTTTTGAAAAAAATAAGACATATTTTTTTCTTAAATAACTCTAACACCAATATAAGAAATTGTTTATTTTTATACAAGCAAAAGTTTTAAAATAAAAATAATTAAAAAAACTATTTTTTCTTATTTAATCGATTTTGTAAAAGAGTAAATAAAAGAATTCGCTTTTTTAAAATTATTAAAGTAAGAGGTTTGGTGTATTTTATTTTGATTACCTTTTGAAATATAGTTTCAATAATAGAGTAAGAGTTGTATGGAACTAAGTGTGCAAAATGTAAAAACTGCATTTTGTACATTGTTTTGGGCTCAGAAAAGCTTTTAGATTATAATACTGGATGTTGCCAGAAACTTTATTGGTCCATTTTTTATACTTCACCCTCCCCCCGCTCGCCCCGCCTCGCCTTTAGATATCAAATAAATCAGTTAAACAAACAGATGCGTTAAAGTCATATTAGTGATAGTTTTAGACACATTAACCGGTTTGTTTTTCTGATAGTTAGAGGTAATGATAACCAGTCAAATGAAATAAAACAAAAAAAAATATTAATAAAAAGATCAAAATAAAAAAATATTAATCATTTTGACCAGCTGTAGGCTTTATCAAATTTATTTAATTTTTAGTGTTTTTTATATCTAACTATTGCTGTAACAGGGGTTAAGACTATTCCGTAATGTGGCTGCATTTAAACCATTATTGTTCACAGCTCAATGAAAAAATAAGGATTAATCTCGAACTATGTTATCCAAATTTATAGTTATTTTTAAAAATAGATTATAAAACCGTTATTACTCTCGTCGATTATATTTTTTTTTATTCTTAGCGGTAAACAACGTTTTTGCACAAAATTTTGGATAATTAAGCTTTTTACAAAATAGCTTTATTAAAGTTTCATGACATAAACAACTACTAGGTATTATTTCAGTTGCTTTTATTCCTATGCTTCGTAACCAACTGTACCTCTACGGTACAGTTGGTGTCTAACATGTTCAGTGACTTCATCGAGTGGTATGCTTTTTAATAATCTTTATAAAAAGGGACTATACACATGCATAAAAGTTATAAAGGAGATATGAGCAAAAAAGTGATTTTGGCCAAAATTTTGCTAATAACAAGATTTTTTTGGTACAAGGAGGTAAACCAACACCTTTACGTCTAAGAAATAATTCAGAATGTTCTATTCATTAAATAAAATAAACTAAAAGTCGAGGAAACGAAGGAATGCCCGAGGGATTTTTTGTGCAGTAAGATGGATTTAAATGCGGTTTTTTGCATTCGATTCATATGAACGTCTACAAACTTTGTGAACAAATTTAATTATTGGAAAATGAAAAACTGCCTTTGTACAAAAAAAAATGATATTTTCGAAATACATTTAAAAGTTTGCAATTACAAAAAATTTATAACTAAATAAATAATTTGTTACTCAAGGTGGCTCAACACGAATATGATATTATCAAGGGCCTACCAAGTACCTGGTGTGCGCTAAGGATGGCGTAAAAGTCGTCTTCTGGAGTTTTACGACAATTTCTCCTAATATCAGCCCATTTTTGTTACTCCGGGGTTTTCGAGGTTGCTGAACACGAATATGACATTGACAAGGATCTGCGAAATACCTGGTGCGCGCTAAGAATGGTGTAAACGTCGTCTTCTGGAGTTTTAAGACAAAACCTCCTAATATCACCATTCTTAGCGCGCACCAGGTATTTCGCAGGTTCTTGTCAATGTCATTTTCGTGTTCAGCGATCTCGATCGAAAACCCCCCAAAAAACAAAATTGAGCTGATATTAGGAGATATTGTGGTAAAACTCCAGAAGACGACTTTTACGCCATCTTTAGCGCGCACCAGGTACTCCGTAGGCCCTTGATAATTTTTTATTCGTGTCCACCGACCTCGAAAACCCCCGAGTAATAAATTTGGGCTTATTTCCATCATTATTTACCTAGTTACAAATTTTTTGTAATTGCAAACTTTTGTATGCATTTCGAAAATTACATTTTTCTATTGTACAAAGTCAGTTTTTTATTTTCCATTAATTAAATTTGTTCACAAAGTTTGTAGAAGTTCATACGAATTGAATGCAAAAAACCGCATTCAAATCCATCTTACTGCACAAAAAATCCCTCGTAAGGCCTATTTTTGTGCTACGTTTCCTGGACTATAATACACATGTGCCTCGGGACAATGAGGGATAACATGGTAGTGCGGATATTTTATTTAATTTTTTTTTGGTCCAATAACTGTACCCATTTCGATCCACCTAAAACTGAAACTAAAAGAAAATTTAACCTTTATTTTATTAAAAAAAAATAAGTGCCTCCTCTTTCTGGGTGTTATACCGGGTGTTTCTCAAAGGTGGTTCCCCTAATAACTTTTTTGATTTTTAAAATAGGAAAATGAAATTGAACGTGACGACATATGACCTAAAAATGCATTAAAAGACGTATTTAATTGTTTTTGATAATTTTCTGTTTTCCCAGGAGAGACCTTAACTTTTAAATTTTAAATGGAACACCCTGTATTTTTTTACATATTCAATAGAAAATGACTTCCTAAATACAATGACACCTTAAACTTCAACTTTATTTATTTTCCTTTAAAAATATTTAATTTTAAAAAATTTAATGTAGGGTGCCATGACATCGTTAAAACAACCAATTTTAAGTCAAAGAGGTGTTAAAAAATAATTTTAATTATCTTTCCTATTTTATGTCCTTTCCAGAAAGGTAAAAAGATTTAAAAATTTTATTTCAAGACATAACTCAACCTTTTAAATAGAATGTTGGTGGCTTGTTGACATTTTCGAGAAGAGCAGTTTTTTGTGATAATTTGATACCCCACACTTGTTATTTCGAGTTAAATCAAGACTTAAACAAGTAGTTGTTGCATTATTATTACATTGTTAAAACGGCCGGGCCGTGGCGATCGCTTAAAAGAGTCCTCTCTCCTATGCTACTATGTGTATAGCATCTTTTAAAATATTTTTGTTATTGATTTAAATACTAATATTAATAATTTAATTTATAAAGATAGTTACTCGTTCAGAATGATTATAAAAAAAATTGAATCATATTTTGAACATCTAAAAACGTTTTTGTACTTTATTTATAGTTAAACTTTTAAAACTTTTCTCTTTTTGAACTAACTACTGTTTTAGGCCTAAAGCCTTTCTCATTCAAATTATTGTATTTATTTTTTATTGAGTACACTAAAATACGATCATATTAAAGTAAAAACATAAAGTCAACTGAAAAAAATGCGCTACGTGTATGTGGGTTCTATAAACCTGGCAGGACAGTTGCCATTTCCCTCTGTGCTATGTTGCTATTATTTTTATTATTTGATTGTAAGCCTGAAAAAAGGAGACAGCTTAATAAAAGAAATATTTTAAACTATTAGCGTTAAACTATATATATATTTTTTGATGTTATAAATATGATTAAAATTTTCCAGATCATTCTAAATAAGTATTTGTCTTTATAAAATAATTAATAATAATATTTAAACCCATAATAAAAATATTTAAACCATGACATTCCGTCATACCATTTTTATAGTGGGGGCTCTAAACAGCGTGCCTAATGTTAAAGCCACGTACTCTAAGCAAATTAGCAATTTTCATAGTAAATCATTAATTCATGTTTTAGATGCACTACGCATAATAAAATTGTAAATGAGGGCCACACGAAACTAGGTGATATTTTCTAAATATCTTAAGAGCGATACCTATCTGGACACAGCTAGCAAGTAATCGGATACAGTTTATATTATTTGGTCTCAATATTCACAATCCCTTTTTTGTTGGAAAAAAAAATTTTGGTTTATCAGTAATTTTTCGCCCATTTTACACAATATAAAAGAATAATGAAGTCTAGAGTAGATAAGCTATACCAGTACGGCCGCAAAATCCATCATTTTCCCATGATTTCTTTTGGGAGAATTTTCAGGTCCGATTTGCATTACTTTCCCGGGCTAGCACCGGCCAAGCGGCCGCCCAGCTATAATAGATACATCCAACGTTGCTTGACTTTTGATTATGACGCTGACCAAGATTATAAATATGAACTCATCAGAGACCCCCGAGTTTGAAATAAAAAAAGTCCTGGGAAAGGGTTCGGAGGGTTGAAACGTTGACCTAGCGATCGAAAATCTGGAACTCTACCACTGAGCTTTAAAAGAATATTAAATATAAAGGTGAAATGAATGTAAGGATCCTGAGTATTACGCCAGCACACGTGAGTATCATATTAATGGGGAAAATAGTAGTAATAAGGTCGTTTAACCGTCATTAATAATATTGGTAAACAATGTATGGCTGTATAACGCCCGAGGAACTAATAAAAAAATTAAAAAAAAAAAGTCCGCACCCAGCAGGATTTGAACCAGGTATAAGTGTATAGTAGGGAGAATATGAGAGTTTACCATCCTCCGTCCTCCGGAGGAGCTTATCATCTTAATATCTCTGACGTAATTAAATATTTAGGAATCTTGTGTGACGCGTTATTTAGGGCGTGGCCAATACATTGTCAAATGTCAAATGTCACCTGTCAAATGTAAAATGTCACTGTCACCTGTCATATGTCAAAAATGTGATTTGGGAAAATGGCCGTTAGGGTAGGATACTTGTGCTAAGACCTAATATTAATTTGCGCAAACTCGAAATTTTAATATACCGTTCGGGCCTATCGACAAAAATCGTTATTTAACCCTGATGATGAGTCTAAGCGAGCGGTTTAAATTTAAAATTAGGAAACTTTGTACCTATCGAATAGCAAAACCGCATGACGCCATCTTTAACAATAAAGGGCACAGCGTTTAGTCAAAATTATAAATTAGCGATTGGGACGGTAACCCTATAGTAAATTGATCATTGGGGCTTTGCTTTAACTTTAGGTTACACGTGGGTCTAATATGTTTATTTTAGGCTTACACAGGAACTAAAATAAGGGGCCTGTCGCCTGTCAAATGCCACCTGTCCTGTCATATTTCGCGAACCACGTGACTTAGAACCTGCTTACGTGGATGAGACATAATTAAGGGTCCTACGCATGCTTTAAAAAATTTGGCTTTCGTCAAATTTCACTTGTCACCCCCCGATGATAAAAGGGGGTTTAAAACGAAATTTTTTAGGGGGGGCAATTTGCACAAAAATTTTAAGACATAACGTTGGAAGTTCGGTTAACCCCGGAACCCGTTAAAATGGGGGAAAAGGGTTGTTTATTGGGGAAAGCCCCTGCATTGGGATGTATAACCAAAGGGGATTTATCATTTTAAATTGTAAGTCATCTTTGTTTTATCGCTCCCGGAACCTCGATGGGAGGATGACGGTTTCGAAACGTTGTTTAGATATTTGTAAAAACACTGATTTGCAACGAAATTGTAAGTTATGGTGGGCCCTGGGCGCGATAAAACTCACGAATTTTTAAATTTTCCGGGAATAGGCTAACCCCGGCCCCCCGATGTGATGAGGGGATGGGTTAAAAATTGAAACTTTTTTTTAATACATCTCTTGAGCTAAGGATTATATATTGTATGTAAACACTTTAACCAAAAAGGCACTTTTTTAAAATAAGTTGAGAGACACAATTCGATTAGTACGGCCCCCATAGTAAATTCATTATTGTGGTCTTAGTATTAAAAAAAATTTAAACCCAAAGAATAGTTGTTAACGTCAAAAATTTTTAAGGGCCGTCAAAGTCAAACCTTGGAAAAACCCCCTCCGTTACCGGGGGTTTTAAGAGCAGAGGCAAAACCCTTTATTTATAATCTGTATATGTTTTTCCAAAAAACACCCTGCACAAAAACGCACTTCTTATTTTCAAATAAAGCCCTGTTTTTAAATAAAGCCCTGTTTTTCCCAAATAACAGCACTGTATTTTTAAATAAAGCCCTGTATTTTCAAATAAAGCACTGATTTTCAAATAGGCTGCAAAAAGAACTTACAAAGGAGGAAGGAAGACAAATAACACCTTAAAAAAGCAGAAAGGCACAAAACAATAACCACATTTAAAAAACAATGTCCCGCCGCTTCCGCCGGGTAAAATTACCCCCCTCAAGGCACCAGGCTGATGTTTTTCCCCATTTACAATCTAAAGGGTATTATATATTAAATTATAACCACCCCCAAACTTCACGCTTCCCGAATTGATGACGTCATACGAAAAATTGCGTAATAGGGGAAATTATGTAAATGGTTTCTTTGCACGGTTGGCGTATGCTGTTTTTTGGAAATACAGTACCGTTATTTGGAAATACAGTGCCGTTATTAGAAATACAGTGCCGTTATTTGAAAAAAAAAGTGGGTTTGAAAAGGCACCGTTATTTGGAAAAATGTTATTGGAAAACAGGGGTGTTATTTGAAAATAAGGTAAATTTGGGAAATACAGTGCCGTTATTTAAAAACAGTGGTTTTTATTTGAAAATACAGTGCCGTTATTTGGAAATACAGGCTGTTATTTGGAAATACAGTGCTGTTATTTGAAAACGGTGCCGTTATTTGAAAATACAGTACCGTTATTTGGAAATACAGTGCCGTTATTAGAAAACAAAACCATTAAAAACCGTAAAACAGCGCCGTTATTTGAAAAAAGGCACCGTTATTTGGAAAAAAAAAACAAAGAAAAAACAGGGCTGTATTTGAAATACAGTGTGTTATTTGAAAATACAGGGGTGTTATTTTAAAAAAACAGTGCTGTTTTTAAAAATTTGAAAACAGGGCTGTTATTTGAAAATACAGTGCTGTTATTTGAAAATACGGGGCTGTTATTTGAAAAACAGTATACGAGATTATAAATATAAGGTTCTGCGCTCTGCTCTTAATCACCAGGCCTAAGCGCGAGGGGATCTCAATGCCTAAGGTTTGACCCTTTGACAAGTTTGACCTTTAAAAATTTTTGACGTTAACAACTATTCTTTGGTTAAGTTTTTTCCTAATACTAAGACCACAATAATGAATTTACTATGGGTCCATAATCGAATTGATGTTCTCAACTTATTTTAAACAGCTATAGTGCCTTTATGGTTAAAGATGTTTACATACAATATATAATCCTTAGCTCAAGATGATGTATTAAACAACGTTTCAATTTTAACCATCATCATCATCATCATCGGGGTTCCGGTGTTAGCCTATTCGATAGGTACAACGTTACACTAATTCGTGAGTCATCATCATCAGCGCTAACGAGACGATGGCGTCCGACCGGTATAACTTACAATTTTCGTTGCAAATCAGTGTCTTATCACAAGTATCCTAAACAACGTTTCGATTTTATCCGTCATCCTCATCATCGAGGTTCCGTTTACCCGGGATAACATCCAAACGTATGACTTACAATTTAAATGATAAATAAAAAACCTTAGGTTATACATCCTCAATGCAATGACTTTACCCAAGTAAACAACGTTTCGATTTTCCCCCGTCATCTTCATCAACGGGTTCCGGTGTTAACCGACAACTTCCGAACGTTATGTCTTACAATTTTCGTGCAATATAAGCCCTTTTAAGAAAAAAAGTTTGTTTTTAAACCGCCTTTGGGGTCATCATGGGGCGGGGACAAGGGAATGGAAGACGCCATTATTTTAACGCATGCAGGACCTTAATTATGTCTCATCCACGAGGGCTCTAGTCACGTGGTTCGCGAAATATGACAGGACAGGGGGCTTTTGGGACGGGCGACAGGCCCATTATTTTAGTTCCTGTGAAAGCGCTAAAAAAACATATTAGACCCACGTTTTAAGCCTAATGTTAAAGCGAAGCCCCAATGATCAATTTAATATAGGGTTACCGTCCTAATCGCTAATTGATAATTTTTGAGATTTTAAACAGCTGTAGCGCCTTTTTTGTTAAAGATGGGTCAGGTTTTGCTATTCGATAGGTACAACTTTTCCTAATTTTAAAAATTTAAACCGCTCTGACTCATCATCAGGTTAAATAACGATTTAGCGATGGGCCCCGAACGGAAACCTAAAATTTCCGGATTTTTGCAAATTAATATTAGTCTTAGCACAAGTATCTTACGCGTAAGGGCCCCATTTTCCAACCACATTTTTGGGACATATGACAGGTGACAGTGAATTTGACATTTGACAGGTGACATTTCGACATTTGACAGATAGTTTTGGGCCACGCCCTAAATAACGCGTCCCAAAAAGATTCCTAAATATTTAATTACGTCAGAGTATTAAGATGATACCCCCGGGGAGGAGGAGGTTTTAAAAAACTCTCATTTTCCCTACTATCCCCCCGGTTCAAATCCTGTTGGGTGCGGATTTTTTTTAAAAATTTTTTATTAGTTCCTGGGCTTATACACCATACATTTTACCAATATTATTAATGACGGTTAAACGACCTTATTACTACTTTTTCCCCCCTTAAATAAATACTCACGTGTGCGGCGTAATATCGGGATCCTAACATTCATTTCACCTTTATATTTATTTCTTATAGCCCGTTAATCCAATTGGGACGCAGGTAAAAGGGTTCGAATCCTCCGAATCCTTCGGGATTTTTATTTATTTCCAATATTACCCCGAGGTCTCCTATGAGTTCATATTTCATAATCTTGGTCAGCGCATAATCAAAGTCAAGCAAAACGGTGGTCTATTATTAGCTGGGCGGCCGCTTGGCACTTGGGGCCAGGGCCGGAAGTAAAAGCAAATGGACCTAAAATTTCCCTAAGAAAAACATGGGAAAATGAGGATTTTGGGGCCCTAGGTATAGTTATTGTTTTTTAACCACATTTGCGTCATACATGAAAGCGGCGTATCTCTTCTGCATACCATGTAGGTCACTATGGTGATGCTTACATAAATATTAGGGATATTGCACAGAAAAAAATGGCCAATGTATTTACGAACTATAAGAAACCTTTAATGGTTCTTTATTTTTACAACAGTATTGGTCTTTGTCTTTTGGGTCAGCAAGGGTGTTCTCTCAATCTATTTTTTAAAAGAACAACGTACCATTATTTTCCTTTATTATTTTGACTTACTCACCTTCAAAGTTGAACCGGTATTTCGTTAAAAAAAAATTAAATAAGATTTTTATTTTGCTGCAATTGACTAGAAATGTTGTTTGTAGAATACAGGTCCAGGTTCTTCTACTTCTACCTTGTAGTCCAAGCTACTCATCATGTGATTTCCAGCTCTTTGAATCGCTGAAAAATGCACGGGTGGCTTAAACTTCCAAGACAATTGTGATGATGTTGCCGACATTGTGCATGAGTGGCTTTACGCACAGCTAAAAACATTTTATTAAAGTGGAATTATAAAACTTTTACAACGATAGCTAAGGTACATAAATTTAAAGGATAAATACCTAATAAAAGAATGTAAAAATGATATAATTATTGCTGCTATTTAAAAAGTTATAGCCAAATTCCCGTTTATATTTAAACATTCTCGTATTTTAAATTACTTGAATCCTAATTTGAAGTAGTATAGTTAGACATCCCTAACTTAATTTTTCATACGCAGCAAAAGCTTCCATCTCGGACTTAACGTACTTGAAAGAGTTATAAATGAAACGTAAGGAGCGAGAGAAATAAAGAAAAAGGTTTTTTGCATTGTAGCGTTGCAGTTAAACGTCTAAAAGTTTACATTTTATTTTGGCAGCAACTTTTTGTGACTAAAAATTAAACAAGCGTAAAAAATTATGCATTAAATCTTAAATTTAAATTGCAAAAATTTATTAAAGCTTTAATTAACATTAAATTTTTAAAAAGCTGTTTGGGTAATAACCCAAATAAGCTGGCACCGCGACGGATTGAATAGGGTTAAATTTATTTTCTGTTTTTAAAGAGATTTTAATGGCCGAAATTTTACCAGCAGAAATATGGAGTTATTTTTTTTTATTTTTAAAAACAAGCTTTTTCTTGCTTAAAATTAACAAACAAAAACTATGAAAAAGTGGTTATTTGTATTTAAATATTATTTATAATATGGGAATATCTAAAATATAGGATATATAGCAACAAATTTAAAATTTACGCTAATAGTAGGTATCTTGTGTCCAAAAAATATACAACATTAATATACAAGATGACCCATCGAAAATAGTCCAGCGAGGTTTAGAACCAATCCATCTGCCAGCAAACGTTTCAGGAAATATCGCATAGATTGAAGATATTTTCCAGCAAGACTAAATAGTCTAGTATATAGTATATTCCTTTAAATTTGATAAGAAATATGGTCCAATTATGTGATCACGAAAACAACTAGCCCAAAGGTTTAATTTTTGAGGATGTTGAGTATGAAGCTTATGGTTGATCCTTTAATTTTGACTGGCACTGCTATTGGAAAAAAATGAACATTCTTCTAAAAAGCAAACATTAAAAGATAGTTGGAAATATTTATAGGTATTATGGATATTTCTCGTTTTCCACAAAATTGTAAACTTTGGCCATTATTATCTTTATTCAGTTCTTGAAAAAGTTAAATTTTCGTATGGGTGTCATTTAGTATCTTTTAGAGTTTTCTGTACAGTGGTTCGGGAAATTCCCCTTAAATCAGAAAGTTTGCTGGTACTTAATGTAGGGTTCATGGCAACTTGACCCGAACAGCTACTTTTCTACTGCTTTATTTCTTATAGGCTTTTAAATATTCCTTTTTTTATTTTTACCAAACCAGTTTGCCTAAGTTTTGCTGCTAACTCTAAGATTTAACCATGATGTACATGTATATCTGCATGCCTTTAAACAAGCTGTCGTTACTCTTGTACAAGGTGGCACATTTTGATTGTATTTACGGGACATTAGGAAATAGTCCCGAGAATGTATAAACACATATGTTTGTAAATTCCGGGACGGATTCTTAAAACAAATTTAAATGTATTAAAATTTTAAAGCTAACTCGATTCATTTTCGAGATACAGGGTGTTATTTTTTTTTCAATTTTACGAGGGTCCTGTATATTGGTTATTACTAGAGATGGAGAAAAACTGTAAATTGCAATATCTTGTAGATTTTTAATTAATACCTTTAACCCAAAAAAGTTATTTTTCAAAATTATTTTAATACTCGAAAAACATATAAGAATTGACGGTAAATGCGGTTTTACGTATATTATAATATTTGGTATGCTGATGCAGCTGGGAACATTCTACCGTAAAATTTAAAAAAAGCATGAGATGAAAGTGTAATTAAGCAACTTGGTCATTTTTACGAAAATGTAACCCCTCTCCCCATTGGTCAAAAACTTGTTCGATCGGTATAGATCTTCTTTATATTCCTTATTATTCTGTCGAGTTATGTTTTTGGTGGCTTGCAAATTCACGTAGTTAAGGTAAATGACAGGAAGGCCCAAAATCTTCGGTTAATGTCTGATTTAACTTAAATTTATCCCTATAAACTTGGTTTATAGGTTTTAAATAATGTTAATTTTATTTGAGCTTTGCACTTTGTTGAGGATTCTAAATTTCATGTTATTGCGGGGTTCTGGAGTTTTTGCATAGATGGTTTTGTTAATGGATTTCCAGGCATTTTGGTTTGTGAAGGCATATTTTTTGTTACCTAGTGCTAGATACCAGGCACCAAGTACTAAGACCCGGACCAACGGGTATTTTTATGAAAAGTGAGGTTGTATCACGAAAAGTGGACCAGAACTGGCCTTGTATACCAATTTGTGGATGGATTAACAAGTATTAAGGCTATCATTTTGTACATTGATAGGGCTTAGGGTAAAGACATGATTTCCGTAAAAAAAAAACGATTTAGTAAAATTTTCAAGATACCACAGTTTTGATTGGGATGTGAGATATATGCTTTTCAAATTTTTAAATAATTTATTATATAGCAACGAACAAAAACCTTAATGCAATACTTTTATATTGTGTATATGCTTCATATTGTTGTGACAGTCTTATTAATTGAAAAGTCCCTGTTAAGTACAGGCCATTAAATACCTATATATTGGGATCGCTTTGGCACTGGTTTATTTGTATAGAGATCAAGTGTGTTAAGCCCTACTGAACTCTATGAACTAGCAGATTGTCTAAAACAGAAAAAAAAAACACCCCAAAAAAAATGAAAAATTCAATACTTATCTACGTTTTGGTGGTAAGTTTACCACCGTTTAAAAAAATGTATAAAAACTTAAATAATTATTAAATATTAATTAAAATTAGATTTTGCTTTAGAAAAAAAAAACAAAATTTTAAAGTTTTAATTTTAGGTATTGTTTACTTTTCAGTTGAGTTTTAACACATTTTTTACCTTAAAAAGGTGGTAGACTTGCTACCGAAACCTTGATAGGTACTTAGATGTTTTTAGTTTCTTTTTCTGTTTTAGGATAGCTGCGAGTTCATGGGGTTTAATAAGGCTAAGAACACTCAGCCTCTAGATCACGGGACCAGGGCCGAATCGGTCCTATTGTATGAATATTTCTTTGACCTGTACCCAACAAGGACTTTTTAATATATGTAATACTTCTATGGATACTTAGTATATTATGTGGGTAGAATATACCAACATTATTATTCAATGACGAATTTTTCGCGATATTCTCAGATTGGAATAATTAAGCTGAAAATTGAGTCGCGAGTCATAGTAATAATATACTTAAGGGTTTTGTTAAAATATACTTCTTTGTAAAATTGTTTTCGTTTCTCGTGTATACTCTAACACAATTATGTTTTCTTTGGTCCCACACTCATAAGATGATTTGAGTGCATATCTAAATTTTTGATGTAAAGAAGAAATAGAGTTGGTGCCAAAACTGAACACTTTAACATTGATTGAGTAAAAATGAGAAGATAACTAGAGAGTCAGAAACAAAGTTTAGGTAAAAGATTCTAGAAAAGAAGTTTGTTAAGGAACGCATCATGCCAGACCTGGTCTAAACCTTGGATATGTCAGGAGCAACAATTTTGAATTTATAAAGGAACTTAAGGGTCTTCTTTCAGTTGTGTAAAATAAAAAAAGGATCGCGTGGATCATTTTTGATAAAATTCACACTTTCTAAATATATTTTAAATACTAAATAACTAAAAGAAGAGATATAATTAGAAGAAAGAGATTTTTTGGGAAGGTTGTATATACATAATGTAGCTTTTCAGCTCTAGAAAATTTTTTGTCTCATAGGTAATTTAAAAAAGGTGATATAAGAAGAGTTAAGCTCAGAAGCACACTTTTACAAGACGATTGCTGGTATGCTATCTTGCTTGTTAACTTTACTAGTTGTATAATTGTTTTTCATTTAATTTCATGTCTCCGGTGGATTTTGACGCCAATGTGTTTTCTACCTTTAAAATATTTTTTGATGACATGTGTTTGGTGGTAAAGTAAAAAAAAATCTTAATATGATTTTAGTGTAAAGTGGTTCAAAATTAGATATTTGTAATACTATTATAAATATTATTTCGCTGGATATGTCATTAAATTATTCATTAAAAATAGCGTGGTTTTAAAATTCACCAATAATATAATTTGTAATTAATTGGTTTTCAATTGCAGAAAATATCAACGGTAAATCAGCGATTTTGTAAACCAAATTTCGTACAGGCAATTAACCCTAATTGGACGATCCTCTTATTACCTCATATACCAAAAAATCAATAAAGCTGCTCTTTACTTTGATAATTAATTAACTAAAACGTAATTTAATTGGTAATGCGCATTACTTTGAATAACTATTTAAATATTTATGTAGTGTTTTTTAGTTTATGGTCTAAAGTTGTCACCTCAAAATTAATATAATTATAATAATTTGGATTTAACTTTAAAGTTATCATAATAAAATAAAATTTATCATATGATTTTTTAAATTGATCCAAACCTTAAAATAATACATTAATTTACAAGTTAGCGTATTTTTTCACTTATTAATTTAATTAAGTAAGATCCCTTAGTAAAAGCTCTTTTGCACTAAGAGCCTTAAGTGACACTGGCTGTTTTTGTAAAGCTATAATTATGTTCTGCAAATATAAGCTATATTAAAAAATGAAACTTGACTTAACTTAATCAGGTTTTAAATACTACATTTAACTATACTTGTTCGGTAAAAAAACTAGTTGAGTAATATATTTTTTTACAGCATGGTAATATTACTTAACGATTGCAGCTTTTATTTTAGCAGTGCTTTTACTATTTCAGTTTATGTAACCACTCTGAAAGCAATTTAAAAAGAACAACGCAATAAAAGTAAGATAATCAGCATTTTAAAGCGGCCCAATTTAAAAAAAAAATTACACAGTGCCATAAAGATTTATTTAACATAAGCTACTTGGTCCAATTTCTTATCAAATTCTTTTAAAGTGTTAACCACAAGCGGGGTCTGATATATCTAAAAATTATAATATTATATACAGGGTGTTCCTAAACTCTATGTACAGGAGGGCAACTTTTCAAAGGATTTTCATAGTAATGGGAAATAACAAGAGATAGAGCAAATGTGATGGCATAATCTCAATTTTTTTATATTTTTAAATTTCAAAAACGTTCTGTATCTTCAAAATAAATCATGTAAGGTGCAATCTTTTTTTATCGTTGCATTTGTTTTAAATATGAAACTCCAGAATGTGTCATCACATTCGTTCTATTTCTTGTAGTTTCAATACCCTGAAAATCCATCGAAAAAGCGCCACCCTGTAAATATTAAAGTGTGTGATTGTATAAATAATTCTAACGAAAAAACGTTTATTAACATGTGTCCTTTAACCCATTATTGCCCGAATTATTATTTTTTAAAGTAAATTAATATTTTTTTGTTACAATAACTCATTTGGTGTTAATTAACCATAATTTAGGGTTTTACAAAAAATTTTATTTATATTTTACATTTTAGACGTTGTTCCATTTTTGGAACACCGGTCCCACTAATTACCAGAAGAAAAAAAAACAAAAATTTAATGAAACGCTTCTAATTCGCAAGCTATTACAAATAAGGTAAAAAATATCAAAGTATTAATGATTATTTCTATTTAACATGAAACGATTTAAGACAAAGATTATGCAAGTTGACATTACATTTTTCACATTTCCTTGTAGTGTTCTTTTTGCAAAGCGCACATCTGTTCTGCTTTTCTGCAACTACAATCCAGTGATCATAACGGTCATAACGGATGTTGTCCAAAACTGGACAACATAATTCTTTTGAGGATTTAGGCCGTCCTCCTCCAATAACAGGGGTAGCATATTTTTTCAAATAAACCTGAACGATGTATCGACGAAAAGCTAGGTAGTCCATCACTCCGTTTTCTGCATTTTTTCGATAGACTTGCCAGGCATTATGAACGCTCGTGTCTACAGCAAATGGAAAATTTGCCCACCGCCATTTTTTTGACCTAATTGAAACTCTATAACGGTCAATATTTTCGTCCATACGATCTACACCTCCGATATACTTATTATACATTGAAATTACCAATGGCTGGGGTACGGGCAATTTCTTTTTTTCTTTGGGTATCCACCTGCTTACTTTTTGGATCGATGAAACAGTATCGCATGAACTTACTGTGACAACGGCTCTATTGTCATTCCAAGTTGTTATTGTAACGTTTGATGTAGTATCGGTGCAAAAATCGTAGGTTCCCCTCTCTTTTTTTCCAGATCTTTTGCTGGGGTAATTGGACATTTCCAACAAAATCCCCCAAAAGCCTGATCTTCCACCATTTCTATGAGTTGTTGAGTTGTTAAGGAACTAAAACAAAAATTTTTACTAAGTACCTATAACAGGCGCGGTGTTCCATAATTGGAACATTTGTGTTTACTCTCGAATAAAACAAAAACCCACCAAAGTTCATTGAAGTTAAATATTTCAATATTTAAATAGGTTTATATATTTGCCAAATTTAATATTTAACTCGATATTGTTTCTAATTCAAAATAAATAATAACGTACCTTCTTGACGTCATATCGGCGACTTAAGAACACGTTGTTTTCGCATGCACTGTATACAGCCTAACTACTTATATGCAACTGCCGTTGTCGTCTTCATTAGCTAAGACATATAACTATCCATCCTGAAAACATTTTCGACGCCCCTTGACCTTGTTGCCAACATGGACAGCGAATTCCAAAATGTTCCGATTTTGGAACACTGGGCAAAAATGGGTTAAACTTTAGATATTTTTTTAGTTTTTGACACATTATGTTCAATTTTGTTTAACATACAGCTTACTGGAACCAATGTTCGTAAAAAACCATAAAGATCCGCGCCCATTTGTCCACTCCGTCCGGCAGCCGAAGAGACCACTACGAAACGCGATTTTTTTGTTTAACGCACATTAGCGAGCAAAATGTCTTCTCAATATCAACGGGAATTCGGATCAAATTGAACGTAAGTTAAATTGTATTGTTGGTTTACTTTGTAAACAAAAATAACAATAATTCTTACTACTTTGTAGCCCGATTTAAAAAACTATCGGAATAAGCTTTTTTCATATTAAGGCCTGGTACTCTATTGTCAGTATAATTTCCATGGTTACAATTATTACAACAGTTGTTATTATGGAAATTATTCGGTAAATAGTTTTAACCGTTTATGAAAGTATCAGGCTTTAAAATGGTTTACGAAAATTTCTAAGAGCTTTTACCATTTTTACAGATTTATTTAACAAGACTAAATACTACATTTAGAAACAGTATAGCACCAAAAAAACAGTAAAAAGTAACCAGTAACACTGCGCTAAATTTAGTAATTCATC
>JAHBCN010008271.1:0-39800 GCA_019359885.1 Listronotus oregonensis
AAAAAAAAAAAATCATCAAACCTCCCAAAAATTTTTGGGTGACAAAATTTTCCCCCGGAATTATATTTAGTTCGATCCAAAAATTTGTTAGCGTAAATTAATCTGCTTTGGTTTTTTTAAAAAACCCAAAAATTTTTTTTTAAAAAATTTTTGCCCAAAATTTTTTAAATTTTTATACTTTTTAATAGATCAATTGAATATTATACAAATAAATGGATTTAAAATAGGAAAACCTATATTTTCTTTATATTTTTCTTACTTGATTTTTTTTTTTTTTTTGGAAAAATTTAATTTTTAAAAATTAAACAATTAAAAAAAATTTAAAAAAAAAAAGCCCATAAAAAAAGGTATAAAACCCATTATGGCTCTCTATAAATTAGTGCCGTTTGGACAAAAAACTTCGCAAAACGGCAGTTTGAGGCTTTTATTAAATTTTTAGAGAATATCTAAAAAAATTTTAAAACATATAAAAATTTTCCCCATAGTTTATAGAAAAGAAATACTTTCAAACTTTTTTGTCCGTCTAAAAAAATTTTTAGTAGTTTTTTTGGTTCTTTTGTCACTCAACCATCATCATTTATTTTATTTTTTCTTATGGGCACCATATTGGATTTAAACCTATTTAAAGGGTGTTTCTATTGGGGTTAATGTTTTTTTGAGCGGTAGCTCTTTTTTTTTAAAAATTTTTAAAATTTTTTTTTTTTGAAAAAAAAGCAAGATTTAATATTAAAACTTTATTAAAAAATTTTGGGAAAAAGGGGGAAAAAAAAAGATCAAATTTGGGGATTTTAAAAAAAAAAAAGGTTTTTTTAAATTTTTTTTATGGAATTTTTAAAAAGAATTTGGTAAATCTAACTAAAACATTGTTTTATAAACATACTAACAAACGTGGCAGGTATAATTAATATCTACACCGACGGTTCAAAAACAAAAGAAGGTACGGGATGTGGAATTTATTCTAGATCCCTTAACTTAAACATCAAATGGGCTATGGGTGAGTTGTCCAGCGTGCTTCAAACTGAGCTCACAGGCATAACCATAGCTGCAAAAAAAAAAGCAGTAGAAACATTTGGAAAGTCGTGCTTATCCATAAGGATTGCAGACAGACACTACTACCCCCAAGGAGACCACGCTACACCTCGGGTTTACTAAAATGTCACCGTGCCCTTGTGGACGCTTCAAGCATGAATGTGGTCACTTTCTGCGGGAACCAAAGGACACGCGCACTCCAAAGGCAACGCATCGCTGACCCCGTTGGCCAGAAAGGGCGGGACAAAACCCTTTTGGGCCCGAACCTTTTAAAATGCCCCACAGGGTCTACGAAAGGGACCCAATTAAAACACTCTTATCAGCAGTTTACAACACGATGGGATGAAACAGTAAACTGTAACTTTTTCAGGGAGGGTTTGAACTATCCTGACAGAGATACAGCTAAAAAATTACTTGGCAATGCCTAGGGCGAGCCTTTGTCTAATCACGGCGTTCTTACTGGACATTGTCAATTTCGAAAAACCTCTTTTGAATGGGTATAAATGACAACCTTTTGTGTAAGTTGTGAACAGGAAGACGAGACGGTGGAGCAATCCTTTGTGACTGCCCTGCACTCTGGTCCAAAGAAGATCCATGCTGGGCGAGTATTGGCTTTTTTGGCCGACATTAAAAAGATTTTCCCCCGGCGACGTTCTCACCCACTTAAAATCAAGGATGGGAGCGTATTTAGTGAGGGAGTCCCCTTTAGGGGTAAAAAGGGCCACGAGGCCAGGTGCAGTGATGTTTTCATCCCATTCTTAGATACAGAAACATACTAAAAAATATGTGTTTAATCTGTTATAATTTACAAGAGGTAAATTACCAAAATATTCCTCAAATTTAGCTATCAAAAAGAGGTGGATGCCTTTCCGGATATACGTATTTGTAAATATGTCAATTTCCGTCAAATTTTTAGAACAGTGTTAAGATATATTTTTCTTCTTATTTAAAAAACTTATTTCTTTATAAAACCTGTACACGCAGGACTCCGTTAACAAGTATTGATATTTATTTCTACAAAAAACAAAAAGCATTTGCCAAAATCTAGGCCAACTTAAAAAAAAAATTTTTTTTGGAAATAAATTAGGTTAAAAGCTTTTAAAGTATAACATGTTATAAATTGTTTAAACCAGATGAAGGTCAATTTTTTTAAAATTAAATGGCGCCTATAAGGACAAATAAAGTTGATCTTGGTGGCCCAGTAAAAAAAAGTCAGATTAAATATCTAAGACCACTTCATTATCCGTTCAGATTTTTTTTTTTTGGTTTACTTTAAAATTTGAAGAGCTTTAAAAAATTAAACATTTTTTTTAAACTTTCACTTTTTCTCGGAACACAATAAAATTACACCTATTAAACCATTTTACCTGGTTGTTTTAAGAAGTATTAAAAAACAACTCAAAAATTAGTTGTCTCCTAGCAAAGAGATGTATTGCAGTAATTTTTTGTTTGTATGTTACTCTTCACTGAAATAACAGCGTGTCATCACGCATCAACGCCAGTAGTATTTTACTCTTTAAACATATTTCTTTATCATTTTAAAAACGACGTATTTAAAAAATCTCACTTGAAAGAATGATGATAGTAAGAATAATAGCTTGCTTTACCATATAGTCGAGGCAATAAAGCATTCAACATCGGAATGCGGTTTTTGTATTCGCTCCCAAAAATTTTTTGTAAAAAATGTACCTATTTTGTGACTTATACAAACCGAAAATTTTATTGCTGCAGACAAAAATGTATAAAAAATAAGATGGCTTTTAAAAGATTTAATAACTTTGTAAATATGAGTCAGAACTGGCCCAAACGGGATCCAAGGTTTTTAGGTTGCTGATCACGACAAAAGTTTTGCCCCAACCGACGGGGGTCCCCAAACCTCTTCCCAAAAAGAAAATCATTTTGGGGTTTTTTTTGGGCTAATTCAAATATGGCATCAGCGAATATTCCCCGGACATCTGGTGCTTCGGAACCCAGACGCGGACCTCATCTTCAAGGGTTTTTCTCACACAATCGAAAAGGACAAACCGAAAATCGTTATGGAAAGTTTTTTGGCCTGAATCGAATTTCACATGTGGCATGAACCACCCCGACAGCTGGTGCTGCGGAACTGGACGTGGACGTCATCCTAAGAATTTTCTGACTTGGGTTTTTAGGGCGCTAAATTCAATTTTTACCCCAAAAACCTACCTGTTGCAACCTCGACCTGAACGTAATTTCCGAAGGTTTTCTAGACACGATCGCAAAAAAATAACCAAAAATCATCTCATAGTAGCGGTCCTGTCTGAAAAACCCTCGGAGGCGACGTTTAGGCCCAGGTTCCGGTGCACTAGGTGTTCGGGGGATCACGTTCGACGTAAAATTTGGATTAAGCGCCCCAAAAAACGCTTCTACGATAATTTTTGGGTTGTTTTTGGCAATCTTGTCAGGAAAATTCTCGGGGATGACGTCCACGTCTAGGTTCCGGGGCAGTTCCGTGTTCGCCACTTCCCACATTTCAATTCAGCGACCAAAAAACCCCCGGGCGTCTAGTTTTGGCCAGCAAATGCAAAAAAACCGCATTCCGATCCGTCTTATTGCTAGAGCAAAAAATTTCAAACTTTTGGCCTTTTTAGTGCTTCATTACCTCGACTAATAAGCCCATTTTGATTTTGTCATTTTCACGTAAGTTAGAGATACTAAAAATTAAAAATAAAGTCCCCTCTAAATATCCATTAGGCAGTTAAAATACTTAACCTATAAATTAGTTTAAATTTAATCGCAAATATTATACTTTGAACATATAAATCTTTTTGTAAATAAAATAATGAAATTGACATAGGACAAATTTATTTTAATCTGGTAAAATCAAATCACTGAACCGAAAATGGGCTAATGATTTTGTGCAAGCAAGTAAAGCTGATGGAACTCACTAGTTTACATTAATTTTGTCACGTTTGCCGAACTGTTTTAATACCTCGTAATATGCTTTTAATATAAAGTTAAATATTGTTTACTGGGCTTAGTTCTTTTAAAAAACCACACTATAAATCATTTTGTTTTGTTTGAACGTGCCATACAATTTAGCTAATGCGTTTTTGTATATTATGCAAGTCTTCAACTGGGAATAAAATTAATAAGTAAAAACAAACCGAAAACCTAGTTTTACATCCAACAACACAGAAAGTGTCAACATACCGATCAATAGTCCATCGCGCTCTTTCTGTACCACTACCAAAAAAGTGTTGCTCAAAACAATGGTTATACAATACCCTTAATAAATTCTATTGTTAACAAAACAAGAAAAGAAATTACAATTAACAAAAAATAGCAAAAAGGAACAAAACCAACAAATTAAAAACCCCATCTTATTTCGGCCAAATTTTTTAATGTAAAAGATAAGCAAAACAAATAAAAAAGTCAGGAGTTAATAAGCTAAAGTGTGGCGAGTGTGATAGCTGTTATATTGAAATATAACAGCTATATATAAGAAAGAAATTTTGAAACTAAATGTAAGGATCATAAAGCTTGTATTAAAGATTAAAAAAAAATTATAATTTTTTTTTATTCATTTTTAAAATACTGAACACACATTTTCCAAAATTAATAACTTACATATACTGCATGTAGAACGAAAAGCCGCAGATTAGATATTTTAGAGAATCTCAAAATTTATAAACACAAAAAAGACAACAAAGGACACATTTTTCCACATAATGTTAATATGAACTTTTTTTATAAAGACACCTTAATAATTACTTTTTTAAATATTTTAGGTTACTAAGGAAATACCCTATATACAGGATAATTTCTAAGTTGACGCTTTATTTTAACTGTATATAGAACTCATTAAAATAAACAACTTTTTTAAATAACTTTTTTCAAAATACTTAAAAATAAGGAACTATCATTCATTTAGTGTGTCGATTACGGTCCTGTCTTAACTAAGTTGTCACCGCTCAAGAAGTCTTCGGGCTGTAGTGCTGGGACACGTTTTTTTTTTTATTTAAACCGACCTGACTTGCAATCATCCAAGTACTTGGGTCCAGAATGAGCTCGCAAGGGAAACCGTCGCGTCGCGCGTACTATCTCGAAGCAACGTTTGCAGATTAAAAACACTCCTCATAAATAAGTTACATATTCACGTATTCATTGTTTTTAGATTGTGCCATTTTCGCGATTTAACATTGGTTTAAAATTAAAATTTATCCTCTTCTCGTCCGGTTAAAGCAATACGACTGATTCATACTGCGTAATTAACAAAACAAAAACTAGCGTAAATAAGAAATAAACTATCTTTTTATGCCCAAACCCGTACTAGACATACTTTCAAATACATTTATGTGGCTTTGTTATTTTTGGGTCTCTAAAAAAAAATTATATAAGAAAGTTGCTTATTTTAATGAGCTTAATACACAGTTAAAAAGAATCATTAACTCAGGAATCACTTTGTATAAGCAAAGTAATTTTAGTTTATCATTACGTTTTAAAGTAGTAGTTGTAGTACAAAGTTGTCACGGCTAAACATATTACATGAGATGTGACTTACCAAAGTATATTTTTTAAATTTTAACATTTAAAGTGATACTTTTAAAAACTTATTGACCTTGTCAAATATCTTTGTTTTCATAACTAGTTACAAAAAGTAAAATGCTTTACAACTGGTGATGAAAAGTAAGATATTTGACAACGTTAATAAGTTTTAAAAAGTTTTTTATATTTTAAACTTGAAATGAAAAGAATCATGTTATATTCAAAATTAGAAAAAATATTGTGTGAAACGCGTTGGGAACACTATTTTTCATAACTCACATTTTTTTCTTCTCGTTACAAAAAATAGTGCTTTTCCCAACTGGTTGCACAAATAAATATTGTTTTATTTTATTTATTTAAAATGTACAGTCACAAACTAACAGACAAAATCATATTTTTTTTTAAATATAAACAGTTTCAGTCAAGCTATTTTTTATTTAAAAAAAATATAATGTTTTTCTCTTTGAGATAGGATGTAATCGACGAGTTTTGTTTTCATGGGAACCCAAGTTTTATTTACAGTAGGCACTTTTGGAGCGCATACATAAATTTAAATTTTAAATTTTTCTTTCTTGTCATTTGTAAGATATTAACTATTTTTTTTAAATAAATATATTTTGTTTACATAAACAACATTTTTTTAATACATGCTAAAACTTTGAAGCTAGGGATTTTCGACTCCTGTCAATAGATCCCGCATGTCCGAATTTCGAGATTTAAAAAAAATTAAAACTTCTTCAAAACACAATCTTTACATTTAAAAGTCACATTCAAAAATGCAAAGTGTCAATCAATTCATTTTCAATCATCCTAACAGGTTGACAGGTGATAAATTTACGTTTAGATAAAACGATTAACAAAAAAAAACAACAGATTGACAGTAAAAAAACATTATTAAGAACAAGCTTTTATATGCATGCACTAAAAAGAAAAAACTAAACTTTAAATTAAACTAAATCAAATAATTAATTACATTACACACTTTATATGATACAAAACCTTGTCGCGAGATTAACTTTTATGGATAAACAAGAATACAATATGTAACCTGATCTTGACAAAAGTAATTTTAAGAAAAAAATTATGTGTTTTTATAAATCACGTAAATCTCGCAACAAGCCTTTATATCATTTACATTGTGCATTGTTATAAATTAGGTTAAAGTTTATTTTTTCTTTTTTAGTGCATGCTAATTTAGAGTCTCAGCAAACCCCATCACCTATATTGTGCAAGGGCATAAAAAATAAGTTATCTGCCATCTTGGGCGTTCTGCCATATTGTATTTATAGTGACGTTATTTTATTTTTCGTATTCTATCCAAGAATCCTTTATATTTAATACCCATCTCATGAAAGTGCATAAAAAAATAGTCCGATATCATGGGTGGCCCGCCGTATTGGATGTAGAATGACGTTACTTAGCTAACCATCTATTGTCATCCAAACCGAACGTGTTTGCAAAATTTTAGCTCAATCGGTTGAAAACAACTGCTTTAAAATCCAGCTTTTAAATTTGATCTGAAAAAACGCACAAGATAAATACAACAACAAACTTTGCAAAATTAAATAAAAGCTTGCAAAAATATTCTTTTTCTTCTTCTTTCTGGTCGCCGTCTCGATTTACAACCGGAGGCAGCGCAGCCTCTTGTGCTTTTTGTTCCTAATCTCCCATTATCCTTTATACCAATCCTCCCATTAGTCTTGTTCCTTGTGCAAGTCTGTATAACCCGGAGACTAGTTGGTTGATATATTCCTGTGGGCTTATTTTCGGTTTCCCAAATAAGGTCTGTCTTTTGTCATTTAACGCTTTACATTCGCACCGTATATTGTAGGCTGTTTCTTACCCCTCGTCACACATTCTGCAACTTGGGTCCCCATTGTAAGAGCCTATCTTGTGTAGGTGTCCAGAGGTTGTGCCGTTAAACCCTTATGGGTCTTTTTTAGTTTGTCTATAGTTTTTCCCGTTCTTTTGAGACCCATGGGTTTATCATGTTTTACGGGGTTTTCCTGTATTCCTCGTGTTTGTTTCGGATTCATTCCCTGGTTTGCCCTCGTGCTGTGGTTTTGGTCACTCCAAGGGCAGGTTCTGGTCCAAATTTGGTGTGGATGATCCATGTCTCGCTAGCTTTTCCGCTCTTTCGTTGCCTTCTATTCCTGAATGTAGTGGCACCCACAGCAAAGTTACCCTGTTGCCTTTTCCCAGGACTTCCAGTTCTTTTTGGCATTTTCAGTGTCGCCTGGCTGTCTGTTATTATACAGATCCGCTTGTTTTTATAAGCCCTCTTGTTATGTTCTTTTTTACAGTGCAGTAAAGCATATATTTCCGTTTAAAATACAAAACTATGTGTTCCTAGTGGAATGGAGATTTGTGAATTCTTCATTTTACTGTACACGCCCTCTTCAGTTCCCCGACCGGTTTTTAAACCATCCGTATACCAGATGATGTCATCAATCGTGCCGGGGAGATCGGGTTGCTGCCACTTACTTTTATCGGGAATTTTTACCCCAAAGTTTTTCTTGAAAGAGTATTGGGAAATCATCTGGTCTGTTCTTTCGTCTAAGATATTGCCGCCAACCTTACTTTTTATGTTGTTATGTCCCAAACTAGCGTAGACACCAGTTGGTATTTGTTGCAGTCGGATGTAGCCGATTCTTGCCTCTCCCATCACTATGAGGTTAAGTGGTGAAAGGTCTGTTGGGGCTGTTTTAATTGCTTCTGTTAAAGCTAATCAAGCAAGTCTCTGTACCTTGGCTAGTTCTGTAACAGCAGTTCTTTGTCGCATTTTTTTCCACCATACCAGTTATGCGTATGTTATCATTGGCCTTACCGCCATGGTGTATAACCAATAAACCATGTTTGGTTTAAGGCCCCATGTTTTTCCATGATCGCGTTTGATTAACATAAGAGTCATCTCCGCTTTCTTTCTTGTTTTCTGAAGATGTTGGTTTCCAGGTAAGTTTAGAGTCTAGGATGACAATATTACTATACTTTTACTTTTTATTAACAATTTATTTGCAATACTCTATGTTAAGCCAAAGCAGAACAATTATTTATGTACAAACCACTAAGCAGATTTTATTATTTTTTTAAAGTAGGTAAATAAAAAAATGTGCAAACCTATATGTTACGTTTAATATTATGACCTGAAGTTTAACAATACTTTTTTTATGTAGATGCACAAAATACGTTTTTTAGTTCTGTTGTTGTATTTAAAAACCTATCGGTTAACCCTTTCGACGGAAGGTTTACCACCATTTTAAGATAAAATTAACTAAAAAATATTTAAAACTTAAATAATATTTAAATTAAATTATTTAAGTTTTGGTGTAAAAGTAAAAGATATTTCAAGATGTTTTCTTTTTAAATTTTGGATATTACGTCATTTACTCGAAGTTTGACTTAAACACATTACCATAGGCTGTAGAAATGTGTTAAAAATTTAGTCCATTCAAAACCTTGGTCCTGGGTGCCCAATTTTGCTGCAAGAGGAGACTACCTTTATGGTACATTTTTTGGGTCGCTGATTCCAAAATTCGGAATTTTGAAGCTCGGAAATTCTGACATTACCCCTAGAAATGCAAAAACACCCTTTTTAGGGGTTTTTATAACGAAAATCTTATAAAATTGCCCTTTAGGCACCTGAAAAATACTAAAATACCTTCAAGGTACGTTTTTTGGCTCGTAGATTCCGAATTTTGGAGTCCCGAAACACTTAAACCCCGAAAACACCCTTAAAAGGGCAAAAACACCCTTTTTTGGAGGTTTCTTAATAATAACCTTATAAAAATTTATATGAATCATTTGTCATTGAAAAAAATTTGGATTTTTTATGACATTATAATAATTTAAGCCTAAATGAAATTTAGATGTAATTCCTTGGGGGCAAAACAACCCCGAATCATCCCCAAAATATCGTACATTTAAAAAAATGCAAACAAAAAAGTTATGTGCTATTTGCCCAAAATTTTTAAAAAATAGCTATTTTACGACCAAAAAAATATTTTCCTTTCCCTAAGGGATTATACGTACCCCTCGCTCCCCGTTTGGGGGCAAGGGTACAATGATTTTAAAATAATTTCTTTTGTATTTTTCTTTATTAAGCCGAAAAATTTGCTTACAAAAAATATCACCAGAAGTTTTTACCCTTTTAACGAGAAAAACTACCCCTAAACATGATTAAATTTAATTTTGTACATTTATTTTATTTTTGATAAAAGCCATTTTTCGATCTAAAAAAACCATCCCATTAACAACTAAAATGAATCCGTTAATCTCTTTTGGAAGTAAAAAAATATTTTTTTATGTAAAATAAAAACAATTAGTTTACAATAATTACTTTTACATTTTTTTTTAATTTTAAATGGCTTTTCATTCGAAAAATAAAGCAAAAAGTAAAAAAATGTAAAAGTAATTACTGTAAACTATTTGTTTTTATTTTACAATAAATAAGACATTTTTTAACCTACAAAAGAGATTTACAGATTTATTTTAGTTGTTAATGGAATGATTTTTTTGTAATCCAAAAATTGCTTTTTATTCGAAATCTATAATATATAAAAAAATATATTTTTTGCGCACTATTTATTTTTCTCATCACAAGGGTAAAAAAATCTGGTGATATTTTTTTGTAAGCAATTTTTTGGTATAATAAAGAAAAATATAAAAAAAGTATTTTAAACTAATTTTTTCACTTTAAATTTGAATTGGATATTTTTTAAGCCCCCGAAAGTGGTCAAGGGGTACTTATAATCCTTAGGGGAAGAAAATATTTTTCTTTGGTCGTAAAATGTCTGAAAATTTTAGACCAAAAGCGAAATTTTTTTTTCCTTGTTTTTTAATAATACGAAGTTTTAGGGATGATTGGGAGTTGTTTTACCCCCAATAAATTACCCCAAAATTTAATTTAGGCTTAATTTAATATAATGTCATAAAAATACAAATTTTTATTGATAATAAATGGTTTTTATAGATGTTTACAAGATTATTCTTAAAAAACCTTAAAAAGGGTGTTTTTTCGTTTTAGGGGTTTTACCAGGGTTCAAGGATTTTGACACCTCAAAATTCGAAATAAGCGACTGAAAAAATGTACCCTGTGAGTATATTTTAGGTGCCCAAAGAGCATTTTTATAAGTGTTTATATAAGATTTTCGTTAAAAACCCCTAAAGATAGTGTTTTTGCATTTTTAGGGGTAATGCCAGAACTTCCGAGTTGCGGGACCCCGAAATTTGGAATTAGCGACCCAAAAACGTACCCTGAAGGTAGTCTTCACTTGCAGCGAAATTAGTCACCCAGGACCCGCGTTTTGAATGGACTAATTAGCCAAGCGGCTTTGTTATCTAAGAATATTCTATATATCTTTACTTAATTGTTTACAGGTTTTGTAAACCATTTGACATAAATCGGTTATTATAAAAAACAAAAAATAAAAAAGAAAAATTAAAATGGACCCAAAAGACCTTCAATAAATTTGTGTTTTCCTAAAACCTTTTCCTAAAATCCCAAATTTGCGGTGTAACCGTGACTTCTCGGCTTTATCTTTTTAATGTCCCTTTTACGATTTCTCACTAAAAGTATAATTGGCACACCTGTTATAGCCCGGGCCTTATCTATTCGGGCTTTTATGACTACTGGGAACGAGGGTCCAAAAAAGTTTTACGATTCTTTTATAGTTTTAATCTTCCATAAGCTCAGCATAAGTATTTTAAAATTTAAGTAGCATCTGCAAAGATTATTTTACATAGCCATTATTTTACACGACATATACCGCTTGTCATATCATATTATTTAATACTTGTTTTTAATATCTAGTTTATTTTTATTAGATATACAGTTATGCTTATATACGGGATGGCCCAACGAAAAGGTCGCACCCCTATTTGTGACTCTCCTGGTATATTTTTGGAAAAACGCTTGGACACGTCAATTTTGATTTCTAGGGGGACGTCCTTTTATCTATAGCCGTAAAAAACAGGGTGGTCCAAAAACAAGATATTGCGTTACACTTTAAATTTTTAAATGAAAACCCCCAATTTTTTTAAATATTTAGATTTTTTATAAAGTTTTTAGTAACTTTTGTTTATAAAATTTATACCTATCTTCAGTTGTTGTAAAGCAATTTGAGTTTGTAATAAAATTTAAGAAAAATTGATAATAAGGAAATTTATCCTAAAAATAATAATTGGACAGTTCCCATAGTAACAAGACTTTACTTTAAAATTAAAAACAACTCTTAAAGTATTTAAAAAACAAAAAGCAACTGACAGTTATGCGCAAAGTAAAGTTTAAGTAAAAGGACCATGCTTTAAATAGGTTTTTGACGACCGGTGAAAATTTACCAAATTTTAATATGTTATTAAGGACCCTAAAAAAGTAATTTTCATCATTGCATCAAAACTCTAAACCTACAGGGTAAGCCGCTAGAGCTAGTTATAATTTGTGTCTTGCTTATTTAAAAATAATGGTTTGCTAAGTATTACCTGTATTTAAAGAGTAAATAATACAAAAACTTTTTTTTCTGTATATTAAATTTTTTAACTAACAAAGTGTTATGGGGTAAAATAAAAATACAGGGTAAGCCAAAAAATAATATTTTATATCCTAAATAATATTTTTATTACTTATATACATTAGGTAATATGAGATTAAAATAAATAAAATAAATAATTTATATTAAAAAAAAATGAAAAAATAAGAACATTAAAAAAATATTTTATTTTTTTACTATTCTCGAATGTGTTTAGGTAATATACAAAATTAGGTTTTGGTTTATATCTCCTTTATTATTTATTTTATCAAAAATGTTTATGTTACTTTTTATATGGACAATTTTGGGAGCTTTTTCTTTGGTATATTATTTTTTTATCTTCTACAGTTTCTAAAATATTATTAATTTTGTTTTAAATTTTAATATCTCAAATACTATTAAAGCTATACGAAACTTTATTTAACAAAAATTATGTTACAAAATCTTTAATTTAAGTTATATAACTTTTTTGTATAAATTCAATACTTTTTGAGATATAATAAAAAAAATAAATTTTTGAAGACTATTTTAAGTTATGCCTCAACTTTTTTACTTTATTATTTCTTCAATCAAAAATGTTTGTAAAACTTATTTAAAACAAATTCATTACTTTAATTTTTGGTTATATATTATTTCTCCATAGCTGTTACAGTTTTCGAGATATTAAAAATTGTTAAAATTACCACATACAATTAATGATTATCTCTATAATGACGTCCCTATACATTTATTTATAAAAAAATATTTTATCTTAGAAATATTGTTATACAGAACCTCGTATATACCAATTCACTTGCCTTGGTGACCGTTTTACTATGTCGAGAATTTGATTATAAACATTCAGTCAGGTTTTCCGTTATCTTCGGGCATATCTTTGCTCTTTAAGTTATTTTGTTTATTTTAAACTCTTATTTTTCTGAGCCATTCATAAGAATAGTCAAATTGCTTAAAATCTTTTCTATTTATCAAGTTAAACGTACATTTAAAATAGGTATAATTTAATTTTTCTGTATTGTACTTACGAGACCCCGTATATTCTGCGGTTTAATGATTATTTAAAATCCCTACATGAGTACAGTCATTTTTGCTTAATTTGTTATTTTTAAACAGTAATATTACAGATTACCTATTTAGGATACCTATTAATATTTTTCATATGGCTAAACAATTGGTTTTCTAATGTACTCTGTATTTTTATTTTACCCGAGAGCACTTTAAATATAAAAGTTAATATACACAGTAAATATAAAAAGTTTTAGTAATATTTACTATTTAAATACACTTTATAGTTAGAAAACCATTATGTTTTAAATTAGCAAGACACAAATTATACCTCGCTCTAGCAGCTCACACTGTAGGTTTAAAGTTTTGGTGCAATGTTAAAAATTGCCTTTTTTAAGGTCCCTAATAACATATTAAAATTTGGTTTAATTTCACCGGTCGCCAAAAACCAAGTGTGCATAATTTGCTATAAAGAGGTAGGTTAATGTGGTAATAAGTGCTGAAAGTGGTGTCCTTACCTCCATGCAATAGCAAAGATTTTGTTCGAATCTATTTCTTACATTTACAAGAATATCTGGAGTTAATAAAAAAGTAATCTAAAGGACTTAAGCCCGGAGATCTTGGCGGCCACTCAATAGATCCACTGATTCGGGAAATGGCTTTCCAAAAACTGTCGTACCGAAGCTACATAGTGCGGTGGTGCACTACCTAGTTGAAAATTAATATTATTTTCATTATAATTAACGTCATTCTCTATTATTTTTGTAATTCGTGGCTCTATTATATTTTCTAACATGGCCAAGTACGTCAAGTTTCTATCAATAAAGAAAGATCCTAAAATATGATTTCAATCCCAAATTTATTTGATATTGCGATGATAAATTTTTTATTTAGCCAATAACGGTCATACGAAATAAATTTTAAATAACCGATTTGAATTGTTGATTAAACGTTGGGATATTAATTCGCAAAACTCCAACCTTCTATCAAAATCGTCTTTACCAAGCTAATGGACAAGTTTTATCTTTTAAGGGTAAATTATTGTCTTTTAATGTTTTTTTGTACTGTTGAGCGTGTAAATCCTGAAGAACTAGCCAGTCCATAAGTGCTTTGGGTGTTGTCAAGTGCTACGTATCCCAAAACTGCTGTTTCTGATGTTTTTTTTTTAATTTAAAATCCAGTTTTTTCATATTTTCTTATTAACTTAGCCACATACTTATCGTTTATATTTTTTTCTTAATGTAAATCATTAAGCAACCGGGCAGTAGCTCTGGCAAATGCTTGCCTTTTTGCTTATAAACTTTTGTTATTTCTACCATTTTTTAAATAAATAAATTATTGTTAAATATTTATTACAACTAGGTAGGTTACTTAACAATTTAAAATAAAAAAAAGTTTTTATATGACATACGATGACACTGACTGATGCTAAATTTTTTTGCTGGTACCCATGATTATTATTTTTTGCCATGCAATCCATTATTATCAATACCAAGTTTAGTTAGTCAAATTTTATTATAGCTTTACAATGATTAAAGATAGGTATAAATTTTATAGACAAAAGTTACTAAAAACATTATGGAGAATCTAAAAATTAAAAAATAAAAGGGGTTTCCATTAAACAATCTAAAGTGTAACGCAATATCTTATTTTTGGACCATTCTGTATTGTACAGCTAAAGATAAAAAGACGTCCCCCCAAAAATTAAAATTGACGTTTTCCAGCGTTTTTCCCAAAAAATACCAGGAGAGGCACAAAAAGGGGTGCGACTCTTTCGTTCGGCCACCCTGTATACTATTACAGCCCAAACTTTAAATTTAAAATGCAGGAACTATAACGGTGTTACTTATTTAAACCGTGTTTTTTTAAATATTAGTTTACCCATGTTTTAGGTTAGGTGTCTTCGTGAATCGAAAAAAGTAGGTTGTTGTGCCTTAAATGCTCTACGGACTCTAATAGCCATATTATAAAAATACAAGCGTGCTAAAAAGAATGTACAGTAATAGGAGACTTAGAACCTATTATTACTTTAAGGGCCATTTATTTTTTTTTATATTCTTCTTTTAATTTTTATTAAATTAAATTATTAATTCCTTGTCTAAAGTCAAAAATTTGACTTGATCCTTTAAAATGTTCTGAATCATGTCCTGTTCTTCTTTTTGTCTTGTATTTTCCTGACTTTCCAAAAATTTTCTGAAGCCCGTCTTGTTCTCATTTTGCTTTTTGGTTTTCAGCCTCTTCATCTTGTTTTCCTCTGGGTCGTCTAGCCTCTTTTTTTGCTTTTAATTTTGTTTTTTTATTTTCATATCCTGCACATATTTTGGTATCCTTTTTATTCCTGTTGCCTTTTTAACTTACTTTATTGTCTTTTTTATGTTTACATATTTCGAGATTTTCTAATATAACTAATTTTGGGCCCACCATATTTTTAATAAAATATAAAATGTATTTATAACAAAGTGTATTTCATTTATTTTATTAAATTAAAATAAACGAATACAAAGTAAGGGACGTAAACAAAATTTCTTTACAGGTTTCTTTATTGTCTACTGAAACAAAATGTAAAAACACGACGTAAAATTTGGCATCAAACTTCCTGTTAGATAAATAATATAATAACAGCAACTTTGGAATAACCCTGTATTAAACTTAAAAGTAAATTTTAAGTCCTAATAAATAACGATTATTATTTAGAAAAGCAGATTTTGCTCCATCATATTTAAAAATTGCTACATTTTTAAAAAAATTTAATAAAAAATGTACTTTGGAAACGGAGTATTACTTTTCGTATCCGTATCAAAAAATTATAGTGCAATTTATAAAATGCAACGAACAGTAACTTTAAAATCTTGCGGTGAGGTTAAAGAGAAATTGACTACGTGTAACAGTAGTAAGTTAGAAACTTTTAAGAGCAAAGTTCCATTGCTGTAGATTTATTGGTGTACGACAAGAAACTTAACTTTAGTTCTCTGCTGGCTTCAGTTGTTAGGTGATCATATTGATATCAGAAGTTATGATACAGTGAAGGTATTGAGTGAGCGTGAAAAAGTCAGTTTCTTTTAAATAAAAAAGCATTAATTCAAACAGCATATGAAAGGAGTGCAAACTTATTAAAATATATTTAAATAATAAAATAAAAAATAAATAAATAGTTTTGGAATTACCCGGCAGACCTTTTTAAACGTATAGAGATTGGTTCTTATCAAGCATATGCTGGTTATATTCAGTTAAAATATAGTTTTCTCCCTTATGAACATTATATTGCTGAGTATAACAGGAACAGAGAACTAAATATTATAAATGATCTATCAAAGAAACACAACCTTTTATTGAACCCTAAAAAGTCACAGGTTCTCTACTTTGGTGGGGTCAAGGCTGATCGCCTTAGCGAGAAGGTGAACATAAATATTAATGGACAAACTGTGCCGGAGGTAAAATCGGCGATATCGTTAGGGGTCATAATAGATGGTGGTCTTAAATTTGATAAACATATTAACTTCTTCATCAGAAAGGCTTACTGCAATTTAAGAATTATATATGCCAATCGGGAGATTCTGTCAAAGAAACTTAAAGTCATGCTTGTTGAAACCCTGGTACTTTCTTTTTTTAACTACTGTTCATTCGTTTATGGTCCGTTTTTGACTTTGCATATCGGCGGAAGGATTCAACGGGTTCAAAATTAATGTTGTCGTCTTGTTTTTTTCCTGCACAAATTTGATCATGTATTAGAAAGTATCAGGGATTTGAAATGGCTAAATATGGCAAATAGAAAACGGTTGCAGTTTGCCGTTTTCTTGCATAAAATTATGACCTCTGGCATTCCTGACTACCTGCGCGCAACATAATAGAACTATACGCAATGGAAGTATGTTGGCGGTACCGAGATATTTAAAGACTTTGTTTCGAAGTGGCTTTACTTATCAGGCCCCAAATCTGTATAATAAATTACCAAACGATATTAAATCTTTAAGTGTTAAGGCTTTTAGGAGAAGATACCGAGCATCTTTTTTTCAATCACAGTAGTTTTAGGCATCCGCATATTATTCTTTAGTTGCTTGAATGTGTGTGTTTAAGTGTGTGTATTTGAGAATTTATTAAATCTACTTATATTATCTTAGTTTTATTTATTAGTTATATTTTTAATCTGTTTGTCATTTTACTTTAATATTGTGAGAACTCCAGCCTGTTGGGGTTGTATGGTGAAGTAGCCGATTACTAATTGGCTAAATATCGCCCTAAAATGGTTGGCTGTGATGGGGTTAATTTACAAATCTTATTTTATAGATGCAATATACCTAACTGTTAAGTTAGGTTAAAAAAAATGTTTAGTCGGTCTTATAATTTGAACATTTCCTATTTCATTTTATTAAAAAAAAATAATATTTTGCTGCTTAAACAAGGTCGGAAATAACCTCCTGATATATTTATGTATAATATTTTTTTTCTTGGGTAAATACTAAAATACTTAATACCTATTACTAATATGGATAACTTACTTTTACGTGTGTTTTACATATAGTTTACGTTTTTTAAGTTTTAAATTATATCTACATCATTTTGAATCAACAAATATATCTAATCCATAAGAAAAAAAGTCAGCCAACCTATCACTTGTCTTGTTTCATGCTCTGATGAATCCAAATTAACAGCCGTTTTCCATCCGGAGTGACAAATTTGGTATCGCTGGAATCTTGTTACCCTTATTAGGGCAAATCGAAACGATTTTCTCTAATTTCCCCCATTCCTGTCGCTATTTCCTCCATTGATTAGTTCTCGCTACTTCCAAATTTGCAATGAAATTGATAAAATGTCGGTTGGATGCGCTAGTAGATTTAAAAGTGTTTCTTTTTGCATTTTTGCCATTTCCTTTAAGTAAATTTTTCTAAAATATCATGTCACTTTTAAAATTTTTAAGTTCTAAGCTTTAAATTTTAATTAACTAATATAGGGATTATTTTTAATTTAAATTTGCTTCCAAATAACTAGAAATTAATACGTATAATATATAGTCAGTTCAGAGCAAGCACCAACAAAATTACCTGTCGCTAATCAGATAGAAACTTTTTGAATGAATTGGATAAAATGTTCACATTTACAGCTACTAAGAATGCGCCATTTGCAGTATTACTAGACTTATAAACCTGCTACCAATTATTTTTAGCTTTTTTGGTTTGCAACAATATTTTTACTTTTTTTTAAATCCAAATCATTCACTGCTATTTGGCCACGTTGCTTTTTAATATTTGTATTATTAAACTGCCATTTATTTTATTAAAATTAATTATATTTTAAAGTATATATTATCAATAACAATTGCTTTCCGATGGTAAAAAGGATTATCTGTGCAATAATGTCAAAGCAGCTGTTGGGAAATCCGTTGGAATTAACAGATAGAGAAGCAGGTTTGTCATGGACCATGTAACAATTGTAATAAGTCATAATATTCTTCTTTAAAGATAAAAAAAGAGTTTTGCACCAAGAATGAGTAAAATATACAACTTTGGGCTAACCACCATAGACCTAATGGATTTTATTTGGCATTTACCATTTGTTGGACAATTACTTTGTAAAGTTCTAGTCAAGATAACAAAAAGTTCAAAATTTTAATCCTACCCGAGAAGAAAAAATCATAATAATAATAAAACAGTTTTGTGTGCTTCGTTAAATTTTAAAATTGATTAGATGTAACTTTTTTTAAGTACTTGATTCCTGTTAAACTTATGTGTTTTTACCTAAAAATTAGTTATAGCTGTTTCTAAGATGATTTATCCAATTTTCAGAGATATACTTATAAGGTAGGTTATTTAACTTTCTATTTATTATACGACATAAAATATGTATTAACTTGAAATGAAAACTTCCAAACCTCCCCAAAATCTAGACTTTTGAAGTTATGACCATTCAGGATCCTGAAAATTTCAAAAAGATTTACTCGAAGTCTTCTACATGAAAGTGAAATTATATTTTTTCTTTATATGGCAGGTATGATCCAGTTAAAGATAGTAAAGAGATTTTTTTTGTTTTTGTCTGAGGTCACAAATATCTTTTACAAAATTGGGATTTTACATGTTTTTTCAAAGGATCTAAGGGGGGCTTTTAAATTTTAGGTAGAGCATGATTTTTAAGCTCCAATCAAATCTTTATTAATATAATCGTGTTTTGTAAAAATATAGTTAAACGTTGCTGCTAAGTACTTATTCCTTTAACAATAGAAGGAATAACTTCGGTATATAATAATTTTTTATAAAGCTGTCAGGTTTGATTGATCCTCAGGACACTATGGTCGAATAACATCTTCAGTCAAACGACACTAAAACTATTATTAACTTAAATTTGATTAATATTCAAATTCACACACAGTTTTGATTGTCTTGATATGTTTGTCTAAAACTGTGTGTGAATTTTGAAGTATTAATCAAATTTAATGTTTATCATTTTTTTGTGTCGTTTGACTAAGGATCTGTTTTTTGTGTCGGTCCTGAGGATGTTTACGTCAAAGGATCAAGCTTTTAATTAAAATTATGCCATATTAGCCGAAAGTTTTATTCCTTTCTAAAATATAGTTGTATAGTTCTTATTTACAAATATTAACACTAACACCTTCAATGTCACGACATTTGGTAGATCACAATGTTTTTTTTAAAGCAAAACATATATTACATGCTCATTGGTATCTCTCCTTTTAAAATTTTAATTTTTCACAAAATATGTTTACGGCTGAGTGATGATCGCATTGTTAAATTCAGCAATGGACTTAACAGTTTAGAATGTTTAACAAAACAACATTGTCATTGTTTTTTAATGATTTTAGTAGGCAACCTGTTAAAATCTGACATTTTGTTAAACATTCTAAACCGTTGTTAACTGTTAACAATTTGCTAAGTTGGGTAGTAAAGGGAGTTTTACACCTAACAAGTTACTGATCAATTATTTGAACAAGTACGGTTTTATGTGTCTTAATATGTGTGAAATAGTCAACTCTTTTCTCAATTTATTAATTAGGTAGCTTTCTCAAGTTCTGGAAAAAAATGACTCGTTTTATTTTATATAATTTTAAGTGTATTTTAAGTAACTCAAAAATAGTTTATAATCTTAAAAAATGTGTCGCAATGATGTTACGGGTAGCAATATAAATTGGTCAATAACTTAAAGAGTAAAAGAACATTTAAATTATTTTTTATGATTAACTATTTGACCAAGTAATTAAACAAGTTTTTAATGGCATGTTTTAAACAGGCTTAAACAAATGTATTGCGAATGAGTTGCCAAAAAACTACGGACGAGGCTAAATAATGAAAAAAATATATATATTTTTTTAAAATTCCCTGTATAGTCAATTCTTTTTGTATTCTTCTACATAAGAGTGCCGAATATTGGCACTAATGTTTTTTATTTAATTTTATAAATACAAATTAACTTTATTTTTTTAATTCGAAGTTTTAAAAGTTTATAAAAGCTTCATTTGTAAAATTAAAAAAGTTTGGTATATTAATACTGTCAATACTTAAAGAAATAAGAATTGACATTTTTAAGGAAAAATGTTTAAAAATAATGATAATTCATAGCCTTTACACAATTTTTTAGGCAACCCATTTGCAGTACATTTATTTACATACTATACCTGATAAACTACAATTTTCATGCAATTGGCAGATAGCTGAAGGTCGTCCCTAATTTGGGTCTTAGACTACCAGGTTAGAATTCTATGTTTTTGCAGTTAAAACAAACAGCTGCTCTCTTACTAAAAATATAATATTGCTCTTTTTAGTTTAAAATATTCAAATAGGGATAACTACATTACCAAGCCTTTGTCAGATACATAAAATAACTTAACTACAAGTAATTATTAAGGATGTTTTTCATATAAAACTGCTTAGAGCCAATATACACGAATCAAAAGAAAAAAAAAACTTAAAACTATACCACTGTGACTGCTTAAACCCTACCTAATGGACGTTCTTATCTCACAGTTAAAAATGGAAGTTTACTAAATACCTTTATTATGATTCTCTCATCGTGTCCCAAACCCAATATTAAAATAGTATTATATAATGAGTTTATTTTGTTTTATGATAATTAATATAATAATTTTGTAAAAACCTATAAAAATAAAGGGTTTTTCAATAAGAGGTGTTATTTTGATATTCAAAGAAAAATGCCATTTTTAAGATAAATGATCGGATATTTATTACATTATAAAGAGGAAGGTATGCCGTTAATAATGGAAAATAACATCAGCGAAATGACCACCACGAGCACGCCTACAGGACCATATACTTTTCATGAAATTTTCCATAACCAAATCGCCATAAGTATATGTTGTATAGCCTCATCGAATTCCATCTTTGAGGTCTTGAATCGATGCTGGGCTGTTGGCGTAGACCTTCTCTTTCACGTGGCCCCAAAGGAAGAACTTGCAATGTGTTTAATCACAAGATCCAGGCGGCCAATTGTGATCACCTCTTTAAGAGATAACAGAGTAACAGGGTCGGGAAACTTTCCCGTAAAAAATCAATGGTTTCGTTGCTTGTGTGGCACGTAGCGCCGTCTTGTTAAAAGTAAATGTTGTTTAGATCAATACCATCCAATTCTGGACAACGTTTACTTTTAACAAACGGCGCTACGTGCCACACAAGCAGAACCATTGTTTTACGGGAAAAGTTTCCCGACCCTGTTACACTGTTATCTCTTAAAAGGTGATCAATTGGCCACCAAGATCTTGTGATCCTGGGGCCACGTTGAGACGGTCTACGCCAACAGCCCAGCGTTTATTCAAGACCTCAAGATGGAATTCGTGAACAGAAGAGCACCCTTTCATTTGTTCACGGAAAATTTCATGTAAAAATATGGTCCTGTAGGCTGCTCGTGGTGGGCATTTGGCTGGTAACGGCATACCTTCCTCTTTCTAATGTAATAAATATCCGATCATTTATCTTAAAAAATGTCATTTTTCTTTAAATATTAAAATAACACCTTTTATTGGAAAACCCTTTACTTTATTTTTTACTAGGTATTATTTTAATTACCTACAAAAAAGATTAAAAAAATATTTTATTTATCTGGGTCCCAAAAATAAAAATCATTTCCTTACTTTAAATTAAAAACAGGTAATTATTTTATTTTGTAATAATTAGTATTTTATTTTACATGCTTAAAGAAATAAAACACTTGTCTTGAGTGGTAATTTAATTAGAAGTTATACACAATCATTTTTGGTAGGTTAGGTTCGATTTTATATATAAGTCGGGCGGGATATAGGAAATCCCATGTAGTTTTTAATGGGGTCAATGTTTGGCTTCCATAATTATTTTGGAGAAAAATTTTACTATAGTTTATTGAAGATCAGGCAAATTTACGTCCATGGTAAAAACTTTAGATTTTTTCTTTACACCGTTTGAGAGTTGGATTCTAATATGTTTTTAAAAATTGTTACCTTATCATCTCCTCATATTTATAAAAAAACAATTTAAGTACCAGTAAGTTAGCACTTAATTTCAAAATGACAACTTTAATTCATAACTAACTGGTATTTTTTGTTGTTCATAAATATAAGGCGATAATAAAGTAACAATTTTTAAAAATGTATTAGCATCTAACTCGCAAACGGTGTTATTATTATAGACGTAAATTTGCATGCGCTTTAATAAACTTAAAAAAAACAAAATATTTGGGAAAAATAATAATGGGATTTCCTATATTCCGCCCGACGATGCACCACCCGGAATGTATAATTTATAGCACAGGAGATAAGGTTTTTTGGCTAGGAATTTTTTTGTCCTGCATGGACTTATCTGAAATTTTTACAGAAGGTAGGAAATAGCCCAAGGATCAAAGTTTATATCATGCCCAGGCGTGCTTTTATCCTGGGGGTGGTTGCCACTCCATCTTGGAGGTGGAATTTTTTTATTACATTTTAACTACAGACATCGATAAAAAAAGTAATTTTAAGTAAAAAAATGTTCTTTACATTTTTTCCTAAAACTAATATTTTTTAAGTTATTCGCGATTGAAAGTAAAAGTTTTTCGACGAAAAAATCGACGTTTTTAATGAAGTTTTCACGAATAACTCTAAAAATATGCATTTTATCAAAAAAACTGTAGAAAGCAAAATTGTAGCTTATAAAAAAACTAGAAAAATGTTATTTTATAATTTCTCTACAACCAATATAGAGCGAGCTACGGCTTGTTAATGGTAAGCTTTTGTTCGTCAAATGTTAAATTTGAAAGATTCAATCTCAAATAGCGAGAAAAGTTTGCATTTTTTAAGGAAAACATATAATGTCTTTTTTAAAGTATATGATAAATCCTTTCTTTTTAAAACACATAAAGAGTTTTAAGCATAAAAATTGAGCGATTACGATTCTTTTTATATATGTATTATTAATACATTCTAGAAGTTTAACCAAATTAAAATGCTTAATTTTAGAAAAATTGGAGCTTAAAGTGAAAAACGATTTTCCGCAATTTCGTAACAATAGCCATTTTCATCAAAATATCTCCAACAATACTGGAGATACGAAAAAAATGCTGGGCTACCGAATTATAGCTTTTTTAATAACAAAGACTTTTCATTACATATATTTTTCTGTACAATATATATTTGGCCAGATATGGCCGTTTAAAGCCTCTATTTGTGAGCGAGCACCACCTTATTCTAGCCCTTTAAATTCATCCCATTTTAAAACTAAGGAATTAAAAGGGATTTAATTTACATAGCCTTGTAGCTCTTAAAAAATCCTACAAAATTATTTTTGAACAAACTTTCTATCATTAAAACTAAAAGAGCTATGTTTAAAAAACCAATCAACTTTTTTTTCTAAATATTCGGATAGTCCACTTCGGAGCATAATATTCTATAAAACCGGTATACTTTATACTTTTACCGGTATAATTTTTGTATGAAATTCTACTTTCTTTTCCTATTTATATCTATTATATTGGTTTATAAAAATTGCAATGTTGTAAGGGGTGGTTTTTAAGGATTGAAAATTTGCAAAGAATGAAATTGGTAATGTTTCAGGCAGTAATATTTTTAATTATTAAATCTGTCAAGCTATTAATTTTTTGGGGATCAATCTTTTTTTAAATTAAGCTATAATAAGGGTTGATTTATAAGGGTCGAAAAGTTGCGAAATGAAATTAGTACATATTTTAAGCGACAGCATTCTTAAATTAAATTACTGTGGTAAATTAATAATTTTCTTAGGGTATTTTTTTACTTTAAGCTCTAACAAGGGTTGATTTTTAAGGGTTAAAATATTTTAAAATTATATTCTAAAGCATAAAACAATCATTAATCAACTAATCCAAACCAACCTTTACCAATCTTAAGGTTTAAAATGTTATTCCATAAGTTTTGACAATTAGGGGTAATTTTCACCCTTAAAAAACAAACAGCGCACATCACCATGAAATAGAATTTAAAGTAGAGGGTTAGAAGCGCCTAATTCCAAATTTTTATGCAAATCAATGCAGGACAAAAAAATTGTGAGGTTTTGCAATTTTTTAGCTTCATTTCCGGGACTATAATAATTGTTTATCATCAAACCGTTTTAATTTGTCAAAAAAATTTTTTTGGTAAATCTCATAAGGGGTGGTTATTTAAAGGTTAAGTTATGGTAGTTAAATATTTATTATACCGTAAACTGTTAAAATATATTTTTTTTACAATAAAAACCTTATTAAACAATTTTAAAATGAAAAGAACATTTTTTTGGAATTTCGTTATTAAGGGTAATTTTTAAGGGTTGAAATAGTAAAATATAATGTGAGATATAACTCACAACATAAAAATAGATTCATTCTACATATTTAGCTATGATTTTAATTTACAAAAGGTCTATTTCTATGGTTTTTTAATTTTTTAGCATGAGGGGTGGTGTTTACCCCCTTCAAATAAAAGGCACACCCTAAGCATATATAAACTTTGATCTATCTAATTCCAAATTTTCATAAAAATGGAAACTGTACAAAAAATCCGGAGGTCAAACAACTTTTTTCTCCCCATCCACTGTACTATAAGTTTGTTTTAAGGAATTCTATATCTCCAAAATCCTTATTTTAAAATTAGTTTCTTAAATAAATTATTTATTTTGAGGTCAACAGAATGTGTAATACATCGGAAGACAACTATTACAATATATTTGTGTCCAAGAACAGCTTTCACAATTAAAAATTATAATATTTTTATTAAAATGTATCGTTCATTAGGCAGAATTGGCATATTGTATTGGTGGTTTTAGTTACATATTTTTTTAAAAGCAAGAGAATCTTTAAGTAAACACAAGGGGTGTTTCATATATTCAGGTACCTATTTTGGTGTTTTATTACCCGAAGAACTAATTTAAGACCTATTTAAAAACTTCTATACCCTTAAGAAACCTTATTTTAAATTGGGTAAGTTAGTAAAAACGTTCTTACTAACAGTTAATACGAATGGCCCTATAAAATGCATATTTCCGCACAAAGTATCCAAGTTCTGTTTTAAACTGATCTAAATAAAAGCACGCCTGCAGGATTCTTATTTTAAATTTTGCCAAAATGGCAAAAGTAGAACAGCATCGTTGGCAAAACAAGCTGTTTGCGAGTTTTATAGCTCTTTTACTAGATTATTTTGCAAACTGCACCCGGGCTAAGTGTATTTATATTATTCGTACTCATTTTAAAATCGTTAGTTCAGCATTTGTAGTAAAACGAGGGGCAAAAACCCCACACACTTAAATTAAACCGAAATTTAAAATTACGGGCTGTTGCTTGGAAGCTCTGAATATATTCCGGCTAAATTTAAGCAATGCAGTGCTTTAACCCATTTATTTGTTTACTGGCAGTACAATTTTTGTTTGTGCTATATTTATATATATTATTTTAAACTACCTAATCTAAAAAAAGCCAAGCTTGACCCTTGTAATACTAAGTTTGCCCTAAGTAATCTTTTTATAAAAAAATATTATAAACTTAGTGATTTATGTAAGTGTGGAAGTTTAAGGTTTACTATTGGAATCTCCTAAAATGTAAAAGATAGTTAAAATTAAATTACTGCACAATTTTACATTGTAGGACCTTGTTTTCGTGTATAAAAATGTTTAAATATTTCACGACATAACTACAAAGTAAAAAAAATGTACTTTGGTTTTTTGTTTTTATAAATGCATTTATCAAAAGGGTATTCTAGTCTAGAAAGTTAAAAAGTTAAATAAATCAAAAAACATTTTTTTTATATTTCGATAGTCTCTTAAAAACATTTTTCCAAATTCGAATAATTTTAAAAGTTATAGCTACAGTTATTGTTTGGCGCAATGAAGCTGGAATCAAAAGTTAAAACTTTAAACGCATTTTTCTCAAAACTACTTTTTTCGAAATGTTTGTCACAATATCTCAAGTTTTAATTGACCGATTATCTTGAAAGTTGGCACGAATTTTATTTACATATTCTTCTATGGCATGAACCAACAAAAAAATTAAAATTGTTAATTTTCACTATTTTTAAAAATTAGAAAAAGTTAAAAAATAACAAACTGAAAAACCTACCTCTTCTTTTGAAAAACCGCCCTTTTGCGAAATTGTTTTTTTTTACTCTTTTGGTTCCCGCCATTTATCCAGATAAAGAATCTACCACTTTTTTATTTTTTCAGACAACATTTTAATATGTATAATATTTTTTTGGTATTTTTTTGTAAATTCTTAAAATATAAATAACTAAATGATAAAGAAAATAGATAGTCAACAATATTAATTGTTTTTTTATTGACCGTCAGAAAACACTTCGGGCTTCTAGTCTAAAACACCCCCTTAATAAACATAATAACCTCTAAACATTTTTTGAGCATACTTTTTCTGGTTTTCCATGTTTTTTAAAATAAAAAAGTTAATTTAACTTTATTTACTAAAAGTTCTTTGATAATACCCATTGTTACCAATAAAAATGTAATATTTTTCATTCTAAAAAAACGTGTCTCTCCATTGTTCTCCTATTTTACGTTTTTTGTAAAAATTTGTATTTATGGCTAAAATATAAATTTATTGTTGCAGTTAAATGAAATAATTTAATAACAAGTTCGTAATAAAATAAAAGTTAAAAAAAAAGATATCCATCAAAACAAAAAAAAAAGTGCTTATGGAAAGTAGTTTTAACATAACATTAAATGAGTGAATTAGATGCAACAAGATTCAAGTAATTAATTTCATCAAAAAGAACAAACTGTAAAAAATGAAATGTATTATAAAAATTAAATGGCAAACAAGTAAAAGTGTGTGTTCTTAAAAAACATTTTTAAGAACACGCACTTATACATTTTTGCCAAAAAGTTTTTTTCTAAATCACAAATCTTCATATTTTATGCTTAATTTAATGTTTTAGAAAAAAGTCACCTGTACTTCTTTGTACCTAATCCACTTATATATAAATGTATAAGAAGCAAAAATTTTTTAGAAAATAATTTTTTAAGCATATTCTTAAAACTCTTTTTAAATCTAATTCGTTCAATCAATCATTTAAAATTTATTAATGCATATTAAACTGTCTTATTTTTTTATTTATGTAACTTATTTTACCTAACAAACATAATTGTAATATATTTAAATCAACTTGTTTAATTATACTTTTTAAAGTAAAGCCATAAATTGACTTTAAAAACGCAACTGTCTTTAGGTATTCCCTATTTAACTAAGAAAATTTACTAGGGGGACATGCCCGTATTTTTTATTTTTTTATACGATGTTTAACATGGTTATATAAATGTAGAAAATATATCCAGTGTCAAAAATCTAAAATTTTGTGAAAAAAATAACAAGCAGATACGGACATTTTAAACACCCGCCATTCTGGCGCGCTTGCATGACATCACGGTCTATACTAACAACCAACGAGTGAAGTAATGTACTCTGAAAATTATTATTATTTTCTACCTTTCGGCTGTTATACCATGGAACAACACAAAAACATACTTGTACTATATTATATCTAGGTGTAAAATACAATAAGGAATGCACTCGATAAAGTACATTTTTTTGTCCCGAGAGATGCAGACACAAGCAAAAAGTAAAGTAAAATTGTGAAGAGAAACATGGGATCTTCATCAATTTGTTGCAAAGATAACGTTAAAGTAAGTATTAAGGTCGATTCCTAAACAATTTAGTTTTTGTTTGATAAGTACATCATAACCTAGTTTGTAAGCGGTAAGGGTTTTCTGGGTGTTTTTGCTTCGATAACGACCATTAACAGAAACCTCGTTAACCCAAATATCTTAAACACAGTTCTTGAGTTATGAACTAAATATTTTGACTTACAAGCTAGTATTACTTTGGTATAATTTTTAGGTTATGCCATGTTCTCTTGCCACAGATGTGTTAATTAGTTCAGAAAAGGTGTGCAAGATCGAATAATTTTTTTTTGCTTTGGTTGGCTTTGCACAGGAATGCATACATCCACTACATTTAACGTAATATATTTAAGTTTTTATAGATCGAATAAAATAGATTTTACTTCTTTGGTTTAAAATTTAATGCAAAATATGTGCCATCATGAACACGTCAATTTTGGAATGATTGCACCTTTTTATAACCGCTCTCGGCCATTCTTATTTTAGTCCTTGTTCTTTTTTTATAAAACAAATGTCATATTACTTTAAAAAATGCTAAATAATTACAATGAAACTAAGTTGAAAACACCCAACAAACAACCCTTTTGACTGATATTTTAAATATAAAATTGGACGTCAAATTTAATTTGACCAATAGCGTTGCGTTTGGCAATGCAGGCGCAATTTTGAAGTAATAAAGTTTTTTTTACTACCCTCTTAGAAAATACTATTTTTAACGTTTAAATAAGGGTAAAAAATAGCACTTTACCTCCCTTAGGGAGGTAAAATTTTTAATTTTTTGTTCCAGCCAAGCATGCCAATTAATTCGATAAATTTGATTTTCTATTATTTTTAATAAAAAAATTCTTTCATCCATTTTTTAAAAAGGTCGTACTTTTTGTCGTATCTTTTACAAGATTTAATTGGCTAAAGATTTAATGATATAAATTTAGATTCTAAAACGTCTTGCGGAATGCAGTCCATTTTTAAAAATACGTTTTCAAACTAAAAAAAAATTAACAATTTGTTCAAAAATGTCATTTTTTTTAATCTATATAAAAAGTAGTAAAAAAATATATACATTCCTTCAGAGTAAAGTGCATTTCCTTCCTTGGATTTTAATGCCTTCCGCTTTGCGTCGTGTATTAAATTATGCCCGGGAGAAAAAGTGGCTCTTTTCTCCCTTGTTATGTAAATAACCATTATTAATATAGATTTTTACGTTATAAGTCCGGAAAATAAACTTTTACAGTATGAGTTACATGTTTTTTAAAACAAATACTATAAAGGTTTTTCGGATAAATAATGTATAATATTTTATTTTATATTGTACTGTCGAAATTTATGTTTTAAAATAAAAACGTATTTTTAACTTGCTTCGTAATCCCACAAAATATTTAATTGTCTGCTTTGGAAACAGATTTCAAAATTTTTGTATACTGATGAAAACATTGTCAGCACTGACATAAAATTAAAATTTGACGAAAAAATTGCGTTGATATATCCAGGAAACGCAACTGCCTGTTTTTATTTAGGTCAAGGTAAAAATTAAAGTCAGTTGAAAATAGGTGTTATTTTACAATCATTTTGGGTAAAATTGACAAAATGAAGGAAGATGATAAAAATCTGATTCCTGATGAAATTTTGCAAAAATCTAATGAGTTTACAGGGCAGCTGGTACCAAAAAAATCGGCAGAACGGTATGAGAAAGAATTTTTGCCCTTTTCTAAAACTGTGAGAAAAAGAAGATTTTTTAAACAAAGAGGAAGTTATGGTCTTAATTTATGACCTTTTAAGTAAATATGCAAAAATGTTAAAGAAAGTTTAGTAGTTGTCAGCTTTTAACTTAATATTAACTTAACCGATAAAACTTTTTTTACCGGCCTCTGTGCTGTAAAAGTTTATTTTTCGTATAAAAACCAAGTATCTCAAAGTGCGTTTTAGAGTACAATTGCAATCAAAACTATTTGACTCTTTTAGACGCATTTTCCCTATTATTATTTTCATTATTGTCGTTAAACTCTTTTTTGGTGTTGTTATTGTAATAGGCATGATGACAGATTTTGAAAAACTGTTTATCATGTTTGGAAATATATACTAATTGTAACGAATATCATATTTTGGCAAATTTTAGGTTTAAAATTCCCAAAAAAAAACGCTCCAAAGTGTCATGGCGTCGTTAGTTATTTGTGTTCGTGCCATACGAAAAAACAACACGAGATAAGTGGCTTAGGCTGGCAAGGCGTGATTTAAAAGGAATTTTTTCAGGTTGGATATTGTCTATCAAATAAATTTTATCAATTTGCCACATTTTATACATATAGATACACTAGCTTTTGCCAGCGACTTCGTCCGTATAAAGTTCATTTTATCCCGATTACGCACCATAATACACACTAAAGGATCTCGTGGAAATTCTAAGTCCCACCCCGATTTTATTTTTGACCCTATAAGTGCATCCCAAACGAACTAAATCCTGAAAAATCCTTTCTTAGTGAATGTCTACGCCATACCAACTATTACTGTTTAAAAAAACCTTGTCCCACATTCTAAGGTATTTGGGTCCCACTTGTACAATATGGTCACACATACTAGTTGGTAGAGTATGATGTGCACATTAAATTAAAATAAAGGTTTCTACCTCTTATTATATGTGTAAGAAACCTTAACATGAAATTTAAAGTTATACTTTAATACAAGTTACACTACAAGTTTAAATTTCTATTTGAATTTGTCTTCTTGCGTCCAGAGCACATCATCGTAGTTGCAAGTAGAATTAATACAAAAGGTATAGAAGGGTAGTAGGGTGACAAGTCCCTATGGTCGTCATTATATACTTTCTTCGCATGACGCCAATTTTCATCTAATCGAAAACAGTTGTTCGCAGGATGTTTGGAAGTAACGTTTCGTTTTGGTTTTATTGGCTCATAAGTAAAAATTCCCGTAATTACTTTTAAAATTCTACGAAGTTGCCTATTTTTAAAAGTTTATTTTTGTAATATGTCGGTTTAAATTTATTATTCAGTTTCTTTTCTTCACCACCTAGTTTTTATTTACTAGCTTATGATAAGCAAAAATCATTCAATGAACGTTCATACTATTGTTAGGTTATGATCATTTGTTTACTCTAATTTTGACGTCATTCGCTCTGATTGGCGTTCAGAACATCATGGCGGATTGTCGTATTTGGTAAAATTTATTTTATAAAAATATTAATTCATCTCGCTTAAAATAATTATAAAAAACTTGTTTTGTAATCTTTTATTTACGTTTCTTTATATGGTTTTTTAAAGTTTAATTTAAAAATTCCCAGAAGCTAAACTAGTTTTTAAACCTAATTGTGCCAGTTTGTGATAATTGCTTGTTGTTACAATACGATTACAAGCAATGTAAGTAATTTTAATAACAAAGCCGTAACAAACATCCAAGCATGCAGTTTACAGTACAGTTCTCAATCTCGGCAGACACTTGAACTTTGCAATTTAGCTTGATTAAACTCAAGTTGACGTTAATGGCTAATCCAAATATTTATTAGCCAGATTAGTTGGTAACACTATGCGGTGTTGATTGCACTAGCCGGCGATTTATACAATGGACCATAAACTGGAAGGTATTATGACCTAATTTAAGAACATTTAATATGTAAAATCTAGCAGTCTTGAAACAACAGTTGTCTTAAATAGTATTAAATAGAAAGCAAAAAATTTGATAAAAATATTTATTTACATATATAGGGTAATTAATGTAATAGTTTTTATCAAATAAATTATATTATATTATAGGCAAAGGAAAATTTTAAACATTTAGAATTCTTCCGTAGACTTTTGAAATACTCTCGATAAAATTTTTGGTTTTTATGACTTCATTTTATAGATATAACAAAATATATTTCATATTCTTATTGCTACTTTTCCTGTTCTACAAGATAGTGTTGATAGATTTACACACTGACGTTTCGCCTTTGAGCTGCCATCATCAACTTTGTTTTTCTAAATACGGTCCTGGCTTTTATATAACGGATTTTAAAAGCTTCTAAGGTCCCAAAATCCATGATGTACCGCACTTATTTCAAAAATTTATATAAATGGCAATGTCTATAAAAAACCATGTAATGAGAGAGAGACAGAGAAAAGATTTATGGTAAAATCTTACCACAAAATGCAGAGCTATATTACCAAAAAAAAGTTGATGATAGCAGCTCAAAGACGAAACGTCGGCGTGAAAATCCAACAACACTGTTTTGTAGAACAGAAACAGTAGCAATACGAATGTAAAATTTATTTTGTTATAGTTATTCAAAAATTGTTTTGGATACTACTTTTATAAAAATGGGACCTCTTTGGTCCAGGCCCCGGGGTATAACGAACTGAGCCTGCTCAGCCCTATTGACCCCTATGAATTTGCAGATCGCCTAAAACAAAAAAGATGAAAAACCCCCCAAAAAAACCAAAAATTAAAATTATTAATCTAAGTTTTGATGGTAAACTGAATTTTTAAAAATTTTGCTCTAATAACATAGAAAATTCTAACAGCTTTTTACTTTTAATGACGTATTGTCATAAATTGTCATAGGGGTCAATAGGGCTGAGCAGGCTCAGTTCGTTATATCTCGGACCTGGATCGAAGAGGTCCCATTTTCCAAAATGTAGTAGGGCGAGTATCCCAAAGAAACCATACTGAAATATTCAAATAGAATCATAAAAAATGAAAATGCAATCGCAAACATTCGGTTTTTCCAAAAGTCTCAGAAAGTATTAAATATTTTTTAACTTTTAAGGTAACATTATTTAATCAGCATGAAATTGCACATCTTTGCCTCCATTAAACTGACCTTATATAGGGTTTTCCAATAAGAGGTGTTATTTTGATATTCAAAGAAAAATGCCATTTTTTAAGATAAATGATCGGATATTTATCACATTTTTAAGAAAGGTATGCCGTTAATAATGGAAAATAACATCTGCCAAATGACCACCACGAGCACGCCTACAGGACCATTTCCTTTTCATGAAATTTTCCGTAACCAAATCGCAAAGTGGCTGCCCTATGTTCTCGATAGCCTCACGAATTCCATCTTTGAGGTCTTGAATTGACGATGGGCTGTTGTCGTAGATCTTCTTTTCACGCGGCCCTAAAGGAAGATGTTGCAAGGTGTTTAATCACAAGACCTTGGTGGCCAATTGTGATCACCTTTTCAAGAGATGACAGGGTCGGGAAACTTTTCCCGTAAAAGATAAATGGTTTGTTGTTGTGTGCAACTGTAGCGCCGTCTTGTTGAAAGTAAACGTTGTCCAGATCAATACCATCCAATTCTGGACAACGTTTACTTTTAACAAGACAGCTATGCCACAAGCAGAGAACCATTGATTTTCTTACGGGAAAGTTTTCCGACCTTTATCTCTCGAAGAGGTAATCACAGTGGCAGCAAGATCTTGTGATTCTTTGGAGCCACGTGAAAGAGAGGTCTCCCACAGCCAAGCGTCGATCGAGACCTCAAAGATAAAATTCGTGAAGCTATCGAGGACATAGGCAGCCCTTTCGATTGGTATGGAAAATTTTATGAAAAGGTTATGGTCCTGTAGGCGTGCTTATGATGGTCATTTGGCTGATGTTATTTTCCATTATAAACGGCATACCTTCCTCTTTATAATGTAATAAATATCCGATCATTTATTTAAAAAAAAATGCATTTTTCTTTAAATATTAAAATAACACCTCTTATTGAAAACCTTATATCTTTTTAAGTTTCCGAGATCCCAATGATAAGGCTTCAAATTTGGGACACCCTGTAAAAGTTGGCAAACATGTTTTTGCTGAAAACTTAAATAATATAAAAAGAATTGAGATATAGGGTGCCTGTTAAAAAAAGTCTCGAATATTGATTAAATAAACAACATGTGAATAAAATTGAAAGATTTATTTTTTCCCACTTTATGGTCAATTTATAAACTTGACGTTGCTGTAGCAGTTTCCGTTTAAAAGTTAAACTTATGGCGTTAAATGTAACCATTTATAAACGACGTCACCGCAGTTGCTAATACTTCAGTTGTCGTTTGACTTTAAGCTGCTGCGAAACGGCAACGCCAACAAACGTTTAAGTTAATAAATAGGCGGTTAATCGCTCATAACTTTTTTTAAGTATTGGTTTTTTTGCATTTTTCCATGCCTAAGTAATTCCTATTTGCTAGATAATTTAATTAAAAAAACTTTTCTTTACGACAAATATTTTAAAAGTTGTAAGAATTTTAGGTTTAAAAAAAAATCGTTTTTTAAAATTTTTCTTATGTTTTGTGTATTTAACAAATATTCCCCACACTTTTGGGAGGGACAAATAAGGTTTCATTTGTATTATTTATTTACCCTGTAATAAAGATATTTATAAAAGGTTTTTATTTATTGTTAACTTCACTAAAAAAAAGATTTAACTATATTTAAATTAAATTTAACTGGTCATTATTTTAAAACAATTAGTTCATTATATTTTGTAATTAAAACAAATATAAAAATTAAATCATTTTCACGAGCGAAAAAGGATATTCTTTGCTCATCATTTATTTCTCGAAATCTAAAAATTTGAAGCTGGAATATACCGGTTGTCCAGGAAAATGTGGGAAATCGCCCGAATACAACAAAAGCAGGTGAAAAGAATAATTCTAGTGCATATAAACTTCTCTCTTATAGGCCTTCTATTTGGACAACTGATATTGGCTTTCAAAAAGCTTCAGTAAACTCAAGTTTTTTGACATGGTTATTGACCACCAGGAATATTTTATTTCCATTAAATGTAATATTAATTAAGCGTATTAAAATTACTATCAAGAGAAGTGTTGTGAGTTACTTATAGCTGCAGCGATGGATTAGCTGTGAAACTTATGAATCCCTTTTATTACGCTCTATATTGATAATAACTTTAAACAACGTTGTTTACTAACCCTTAACTGTTGACTTAAAATTAAGTATTCTTATTTATGTCGCTACTTTTAACCGTTTTTGAAAAAATGTCAGTTTATTTTACACTGTTAGTAGTTAAATTTTTTCTTTGCCACCAACATAACAGTTTTAATAAACAGTTAAAAACTTTGTAAGAGGGTTCAACATGGGCTTCGTAAAGTCTAATACACTTGCAAGCACGACGAAGTAAAATAAATCCTCTTTTTCATCGTTTACCCGACAAACTTTACTAATACTTTAAATAAAGTTTTTTTTATCGGAGAATTAGCGACATGCATGAAAAGTACTCAATTTTTAGTCAATAGTTAAACGTTTGAAAAAACGTTACCCAACATTCCTTTTATACCAGGATGTAAAAGGGGGTCATGAGTCATGAGTCTCACAGATAGTATTTTCTTGCAGCTATGAGTTATTCATAATACTTGTAGTCAAAATGTAGTCAAAACACAATGATCATATTAGAGTCTACAGACACAGAAATTTCCAATAAGAAGTAAAATTTGCCACATACTTAAATACTGCTGGATGTTTTTTCGGTAAATATATGGATTTATGTTTTAAGACGAAGATTGGTGATATGTTGAAGAATGGGAAAGGGGTTTACGACACAGTCATACGTAAATATTTTAGAAAATGAAATACTAACATCGCCGGTAGGTCTGTTTTCCTACCATAATTCTGTATTTCAATATGGTACTTGTTTCATTTTTACAGCAGCCATAATTAAAAAATGGATTAATGCAAATATTGATAACCTTACCTTTAAAAAGTAAAGCTCTTAAATTATTATTATAAAAAATGTATGTCCTATAATTGTTAAAAAAATTGTATTCCTTACACTTTTAAACCCGCACTGCTAGTGATCTGTGATAATCGATTCTTTAAATGTAAAAGGAACTTGCCAAAAAAGGTCAGGACTTGATTTGTAATCTTTTTTAGTCGATCTATCAACAGCTAAAGACAGTTGTTAAAAAAATTACAGCATGACCAAACGTTACATTAATTTCTTAATACATGTCATATTATGGGTCTATTTTAATTGTTATCATCACTAAATAGCATATTGGTGAAAGTAAGACATATTTTTTTTAAGAAGCAACGAAGAACACTTTAAATTGTAGGCTTTTAATATATCATTTGCTGATGACCAAAAATATGTCACGGTACTGATTGGCGTAGGTTAAAACAGTGATATAAGATTTAGGAAGCCAAATATGTGTCCCAATTTTCTTCGCACAGAAGTGTACGTCTACCTAACTTTCTAGTATTAAACTGATAATAAAAGCATATTTTTATTTACATTTAATATACAGGATATCTATTATAATAAATAAAGTTATTTAAGTCAGAAAGCAAAGAACGCTTAAGCTCATTTTATTTATTTTAATGCAAATTACGTTTCTTTACTTTAATTGTATGCAATCAGGGCATAAGCTAAAGCTAATTACCCTAATTGCATTTCAAAGGTTGGATTTCCAATGACATAGTTTGATCTCATTTCGGTAATGACAATGAAAATTCTCCATTTGGATATAACATGGGGAATAATATGGCTAGCAGGTGGACACGAATAACCAATTAGATTTCTGTGGTTATTGGGTTAATATGAACACATGTTAGAGACAATTTAAAATCTTTTAAAACGTTAGTTTGTATTAATTAAATTATAGAGTATGGATCTTACAATGGGATTTTTTTAATGACTTACTGTTTAAAAAAACAATTTTTAAATCAGTTTTTAAATTTTAAAAAACTTAAATAAAAAGTGAAACTATATTAGTTTGGAACTTTAAAAATAGTGTGTTTATATATAAGCATATATTAAGAAAAAAAAGTAAAATTAAATATTTATAATATTTGCAATTTAAATTTAATTTTATTTTACGGGAAGAATTTGCAAAAAAAATACAAGGTACTTTGTGATTGGCTGTATAAGTAAACAGCTTTTTTTTAAAATACAATTGCTTTAAAATCCTCTTTAGACTGTGAAAAACACCTTAATTTTAACATTTAAAATTAAAATTGTAAAAACGTATTCTTTATTATGAATATTTACCATGTTGAAATTTGTATTTTTTTTACACGAGACACTAAGACCAAATATAAATGCTCTTATGCAATATTGGTAAAATATTTTTAGTTTATTGTTACCTACAAAAACTTCGTAATAAAGTGTTCTGATTTTGTAACAATGTAATTATTATTTTTGCCGATTAAAAAATGGTTAAATTGGGTAATTTATAGTTAGGTAGATAGATTATGCACTAGAACGTTACTAGTTAAAATAAAATTACTGATTAGTAAGTTTCCTATTAATACTTTGGAACATTTGAGCAATAAATAATATTTTAACTGCTGGCCATTTCCTTAATATATAAAGATCCACTTTCTCCAGAATTACTTATAGTATCACATCCACTGTATACAGAGTTTCCCAGAAGTAATGGGGCAGAGCAACAGCAGATTCCTTAGGTCTAAAAAAAGCAATTAACGTAAACTTGCCTTATCACAAAGTTGATAATAACTAAGATACAGGGTGTCAAACTTTTAATTTTGTTTTCATTTTTTTGTAATAATTTTTAAACTAAATGACATAGCGGAACAAAATTGGGGATTTGGGGGTTCTTTGAGGCCAGAAATTCAAATTCGTCCATACTTTTAATGTTGCTAGTAGAGGCGAAGGCCTACTCCACTTCTTTTAGCTGGCATAATTTTTTAAGCTTTGTATATTGACCTGTTTATTAAAAAAGAAGTTACTCTAATTTCCTCTGCGTCAAAAATGTGTACTTCATTTAGGTCTCTAGGTGTCAACTATTTTCGAGATAAACGCAATTTTAAGGACCCCCCAATTTTCCTATGGAAAATTGATTTCGGCCAATTGTTTTTAAACTTTGCAAAGTAATAGTTTTTAACACGCTGATTAAAAGTCTCCACGGGCACAAAACCCAAAAACCCCTCTAACCTCTCCAAAATCAGCCCTAAAGTCACTAGGGATTTGTTCATTAGACTCATTTTAAATAGGTGTCCTCGTAGCCCGCAGTGGCCAGTTAGAACACCCGTTAGTGTTCGGAGGTTCCTTCTGGACATCATAAGGTTTTTTTCGCTATTGACTTGTCTGGATAGCTTAGCATTATTTTTGTAAAGTTGCAGTTCGTAGTATTATCCCATTTTCCTTTAAACAGTCGATGGGAGTATTCTTTAATGATGTATTTAATCGCTGTTGTTGTCACTCCAGTGGTGGGGACGGGACCAACTAGTTTCCGTCCCGCAGCCGCCCTGGCCACCGAGTCAGCGGTATGATTACCTTTAGATATGTCATGTCCCTTGATCCAGGCTAGGTTGACCATATTATTTAAAAAGATGTTAGTCAGGGCTTGATGCCATTCTAGTACAAGTCCCGAAGTAATGCGTGGTCTTTTCAGGGCTAGTAAGGGGTCCTTTAAAGTGCGTTTATCTCGAAAATAGTTGCTCCTAGAGACCTAAATGAAGTATACATTTTTGACGCAGAGAAAATTATAGTAACTTCTTTTTTAATAAAGAGGTCAATATACAAAGCTTTAAAAAAAATTGCCATCTAAAAGAAGTGGCCCTCTACTAGCAACATAAAAAGTATGGACGAATTTGAATTTCTTACCTTAAAGAACCCCCAAATCCACAATTTTGTACCGCTATGTCATTTAGTTTAAAAATTATTACGAAAAAACGAAAACAAAATTAAAAGTTTGACACCCTGTATCTTAGTTATTATCAACTTAGTGATAAGGCAACTTTACGTTAATTGCATTATTTTGACCTAAGGAATCTGCTGTTGCTCTGTGTCCCATTACTTTTGGGACATCCTGTATACAAAAGAATGGCTTTTGTATATCTACTTAAAATTTTAGGTTAATTTACTCTTACGATCATTAGGATATATGTTTTATTTTTAGAGTTAGTTAGGACCCCGTCTGTTAATATTACCGCGTAGAAAATGACCATCGTAACATTTCCTGTAATAAACTATTATTTTTATAGGCTTATAATGTCTATAATGATATAACCCCATATTTTTTTTATTTTAATTTTGATTAAACTGTGAATAGTAAAAAAAATATTTTTATTTGTAGGAATACCAATGCTTTTATGCTATTTAGTTGGGTTTTTAACTGCAACCCCATTTTAAATAAGTTATTTGGTTTTTGCTAATTCTATTTATTTCCGTTGTGTTTTTTAATATGGTTGTTTGATCTGTTTAAAATATATTGTTTTGTCATGACTTTAAGTTTTGTTTAAGTTGCCTTATTTCTTTTTGTTATTTATTTACAATAAATTTACCTGTTTGTTTTAAAGACTTAAAATTAGCCAACTAATGCCATTCAATTGCTTTTATTTTATGTATTTAAAATTTTTTAAAAATTTCTAGTTAACATAAACCTTGAATTTGTGTGTGTTTGTCATAATGTCAGTCGGACTATTAAAAAATACTTATTTCCTAACAATATTTTAATAGATATTAAAAAAAAATCCCAGAAAATATCATAAAACTGGAGATGTGCCCATGGACTTTTTTAAAATGTATAAAAATTTTGACATAAATGCTAAATAAACTTGAGATTAAGAAAATAGGCTTGTATGATAATCACAAAAATTATAAAAGACATTATTTCGTTTTTGTAATATTAATAACAAAATACCCTAAAAAATTGGTAATTAAATAATGGTAAATTAT
>JAHBCN010008272.1:0-39685 GCA_019359885.1 Listronotus oregonensis
ATTTTGATAAATTATTTAAATAAAGTGGGTACCTACAAAAATTTTATATAGGTATCCCAATCCGGGGAAAAACCCGGATAAAGGAATGCCGAAAATGAAAGTTTTTAAAACCTTCGTTTCTAAAAATAAGATGGCTATGACAAATTTGTTAACGGCGTTTCATTTATGAAAAAGTGCATAGTATGGAAAACCGCATCCTTCTATTCCAAAAGGAGAACTGCAAAACCATCGAAAATGGATCACCCTGTACTGTCACTAATAAATAATTTTAAAAATTAATAGTTAATTGTTAGATGTGTAGCTTCACCTATTTTTAATCATAAAAAAAAAGAGATATTAAATTATTTTTTTATTTTGTTCTATTTTACGGCGGATTTACAAATATTTAAAAAAAAATAAAATAAAATAAATTCTGGTTAATTTTTATTTTGACAAAAAAGGCTGATTTTTAGGTTTTCGGTCAATAAAATGTATCCATAAGTTTAGCAAATTTTAGTATATTCTACGTGTAAAGACAAATAATTTTAAATCTTTTTAAAATAATAATTTTTAATTTTTTTAATATATTTTTTTTAATTTAATCGAAAAATTGACATTTTTTATTTTTTTAATTCTATTTGTGATTAACTTTAAGAATATAAATATTTAAAAACTCAAAAAAAATAATCATGTTAATTTTACATCCCAAAAGTGGAGCCACACATTTAAACAATTACAAAAAATATAATGTTTTGAACTGCTTGTTCCATTTATTTTGTCTTACCCTGAAACCTAATTAAAAATCGATCCCCTTAAAAGTAATATTTGCACAATTGAAGGGCACAAACAGTATTAAGGCTCGAATTCGAACTAATTTATCAAAGCTCCATTCCCGAAACGTTTATTATAACTGACAGCCAGAAATACTGGCCGAAGTTTGTCGATTTTCCACTGGAAATGCCGTTTGTAGTTTAAAGTTTTTAAAAATAATATAAAAACGTTATTCGTGTAAAGGGTGTTTTAAACTCGATTGCCTATTGGACAAGAGATAATTGAATTATTTTCTCTAACATTTTCATACAATAAATATATTATTGGTGTAATTTGTAAAGTGAGTAAGTCACTAGTGATTCAGATGTATTTAGAACGGGTGTGATTTATTCAGTCACCAAATTATTCGCTTTTTTGTTATCAGGTAGATTGGCATGTTTTTAAAATGATAGATCTATCGACATGAATGTTTGAGATTTGGTATGTAAATTTACATTATTATTTTTATTACGTATAAAAAAATTGTTTCCAGTGGTTTTGAGATATTCGATTTTAATTTTGATTTACGAACTAATTTATTTATTTATTGATTTAGAAAATTATGGTGTACATCCCGAGGGTTTAGAAACTTGTAATTTGTTATGTGAGTAGGGTTTACAACACAAGTAAAGAAAATATGCTAAAAATTGCATATTTTTTAGGGTGTTTTAGAACTCCGCAATTTGATTGAAATTGAGTACCTAAAGTCATAATTGTCTTAGACCATAAACTGCACGCAGGATTTTATTCTATTAATTAAATTAAGAAAAAAGAGAAGAGATCATACTAAAAACAAAAAAATTTAATTGCACCAGGTTCATTTTTGTCTTGGCAGGTTTTTTGCTGATCTATTTGTATTAGAGAGGTTTTGTCAATTTAAAGTGTATTTATTTTACTTACATTCGGAAGCTGAGCCATCCTTGTTTCAGAAGTTTAATAAATAAACGTTTTAATTCAGCTAAATAAAAAAGTCATGTAGAGTAATTGTCAATAGTAAAGAATACTTTGACGTCATCGTTGGCTGCGCGAATAAACCGAGAGAGTGGTCTCTCCGTCTTTCTTTGCAGCAGGTTTCAATATTAAATGGCAGTGGCGACGTGCGGTTCAGGTGTTAAATTATGGAAATTGTTGAAATAATTACGTTTTTAATTTTTTGCTAAAACATGCCAGCTTGCAACGTTGCCGAATTGACATAATTGTAAGCGTATGATTATTCAAAATATAATTGTCTTTAAATATTTTTAGTAGATGATTTTTTCCAGCTTTGTTAATAGATTGCTTACCATTTTCAGACAATAAAGCATTTTGAGTTTGAGTTTGTTTAACAAATGTGTATGCTTCTTTTAATTTAACTAAGATTCCGATTTGTTTCATTTTTACAAGAAATAAAATATTAATTTTCATACAAACAATAACTTCCAAACACTTACCTACTTCTTAAAGATCGTCAGAGCTGTCAAAGTACTCTTAAATAGTACTTCAAGTACAAGTACCAAGTATTCATTAAAATGTACTGCATTATCAAGTATATTGAAAAAGTTCTTGAAGTACCACCCAAGTATTTTACTTGAAATAAATCCAAGTACTTGAAGTAAATCAAAGTACTTGAAGTAAAACAAAGTACTTGAAGTAAATCAAAGTACTTGAAGTAAACCAAAGTACTTGAAAAGTACTTGAAGTAATTAAAAGTACTTAAAGTAAAACAAATTATATTTGAGTAATATTTTTTGTAAGGAAGTTAGAGGGTTTATTGCTCAAAACGGGGTTTTCCAACAACTCCTAAAAGCTTTAAGGACTGAGCGCTACATCATTGGAAAGTAGGCCAGTCGGTAAAAACTATGGTTAGGAAAACAAGTAGGGTTGCTAAGTGTCCCGTTTTAAGTCGGGCTCTCATGCATCCGATGTCCGAAATAATGTAAAATTTCGTATGTAAATTTATGGCAAGAGGCGTGCAATGCCGTACTCGGGTGAGCCCTTGGGCCTTAAACTATTATAGAAAATATGGGTTTTTCCCAAAATGGGTTATTTCCCTGTGGTTGCCAACGAGTTGGCGTTTGGCACCCATTGGCATCCGATAGATCTGTCAAAAGCGAGTGATTTCATATGGGGCCTACAGCAGGTTGTTTTCACCAGACCAGAGCACTTATAATTTTCACGTTGACACAAGACCGATTTAAAGAACAAAAAGTCTAATTCTCAGTAATAGTTACACTGGTCTTGCTGTTGGATCCAATTCAAATGAGCGCTGTCATGCAATACTATAGAAACAGCAGCGGTTGCGCGTATTTCTTGTTTTAACTTGTTTGATTTTTTACTTCCAGTACTTTTTATTTACTTGAAGTATTGTTTTTACTTCAAGTACTTTTTATTTACTTGAAGTACTTTCTTTACTTAAAGTACTTTTTTTACTTGAAGTACTATTTTTTACTTAAGTACATCGTAATACTTTAAGTACTTAAATAAATACTTCAAGTAATTTACTTGGTCAAATCAAGTAAAAATCCAAGTATCTTCATAAAAACTAGTCAAGTACAAGTACAAGTACCTCCTAATAAAAAGTACTTGAAGTAAAATACTTGAAGTACAAAAAAGTACTTCAAGTAAAATTTGAAAGCTCTGAAGATCGTTTCTAGTATTTTCTAAATTTTTCGCTAATTTTCAAGAAAAAACTTTTTTTTAGTGTAATTTAACAAATTGTGGTGTGATAAATGTGATTTGAGTAAATTACTAGCAGCTTCTATATTTTACCCCACCCAGCACCCCTATTCGCTCCCCGGTCCCGCAAGATTGTAAACTAAAAAAATCAAAAAAATATAGGATATTTTCCATCTGCGTACGTAGGGTTTTATTCCGGGTAAGTACTAGAATATGTCTATATAATTTTTTTTAAAAAATAGTTAAAATAGCAAAAAACCGTTTTGTAAACAATTACCAAAGAATCTACTGTAAAATATACTTCTAAATAAAATAAAATTGAAGAAGGCGCACCGGAACAGAAACTCACCAAACAGTCACAACAATTAATAAATCACACTAACACACATAAAAGTTCAAAGATAAACATACAATAATTTTAGTTTCGTAATATTCACATCAATATAAACACGCTACCGATGCCGATGTCCGGATAGTACACACTGCACTGACCCACGTGTTGCTGCCTCGGTGAATATCGGTTTGTGCGCATTTGACGTCATTGTACTCTTTACTATTGGCGAAGACTTCTAAGAGCTCTTATTTCTTTGAAATTTGTATCCGGACAATTCCTTACAGGCGCATACCTTTTGCGCATTTTACGCAAGTAAATGTTAGTATAGCTGACTATCTTCCCAATTATGTTGTTTGATAAAAATAACGTCTAACATCCTAAGCGAAATATGTGATACTTTGTTGTGTTTTCTGGTACGACCTCGCACAGTTCCGGAGTTAAAATCATTACGATACTTCAACCTTGCCACGAAAAATGGATCCCCGTTAAATAAAATTAATGTCTGTTGGTTTAATACTTGTATTATCTTATTGTTCCGATGCAATATAATGCAAGCTATATTCGATATTTGCGTTGCTTTTTAAGTCATCTATAAAAAATACTTAGCACTAATAAGAAAAAATTAAAACTCCAATAGTGGCTCGATGAGAGAAAATCTCACTCGTACAGAGGTACGCAACAAGAACTACTAATTTCCTATGATTTAAAATGTACTGAAATTTATTAACCCTACTATTCTGTAAACAATAAACCAATAGGAGATTATATGAAAGGAAACGTGCCATTGAATATTTATTTTATAAGAAAGCTATAACAATTTTCTCGAAAGTGTGAGAGAAAATCTTATATAGCGAATAAACCCGGGTTAAAAAAATGTCTGTATTAATAAAAAATAGAACATTAATTAAAGCAGACAGATCAGTAAAAAACTTAAAAGAAAAAGAACTTGGTCCAATTTAAAACCTCAATACTTTAAGAAGCCCAGATTTTTGGATAGGAGAAGTTGTTCTTTAGAAGCCTCCCTCAAAGATTGTTGTCCTCTTTTCAATAATTTTTAAGTTTGTAGGTGTGAAATATTAAGAAGAGATATATTTTAATTCAGAGAAAAGTATAGGTTTCCCGTATCTAGAGATGTCTAGATTCTAAAGTATTTTCAACAACAATGCCGCTTTGTCAGCCGGTTTGAAAATTTCTGCAGAATTTAAAAAAAAATCATTTTTACTTTTTCAACGTCTATTTCTTCATTAAACTGCAATCACAATAAACTTTCTAAAAACATGTTAGATAAGTCTTTTCAAATATGTTTTAATATTTAATTGTTTAAAATTCCGTAACCATGATTAGTAATTTTTTAAACCCATACAATACATTTTTGTTTAGATGTCTTTCTTAAACCAAAATGAACAGAATATGGTAGCTGTGCATCCATGAAAAGTTTACATGATCTTTAAATATATCTCTGTATTTCTTTATTATAAATCTTATTTATCTGTTATATAATTGTCTATCACTGTTTATATTTTTTCTGTAAATTTTATATTGTTATTATGTTTTGAACCATACATATATATTGTTTGACTTGCTACAGTTGTACTTTTGTTTATCTTAGTACAATCCACGAAGATCAAAGGTCTAAGTACTAACGTACCTTGAGTATCCTAAGTGTAGTAAGAGGTAGTTTATGCACACAGGACTTAAATATTTAAAGATGTGAAGGAAAAGGAAAACTTCTGCGCGTAGCAGGTTTTACAGTTAGGGTTGCCGCGAGACACGAGATACGAGACGTCTCGTCTTGTCTCGTCTCGTCTCGAAGCCATTTTGTCTCGTCTCGAGAGCATTTTGTCTCGAATTTCGAGACGAGACGAGACGAGATAAAATCGTTCGAGACAAGCTCGAGACGAGACGAGACGAGACATCTCGAAAAATTTTAATGACTTAAAACTTAAGTGAACTAACTATAATAAATCTCCAACAATATATTTCTAGTTCTTAAGAATTATACAGGTTATTTAAGATTTAGTGTTACAAACTTTGACATCAGTTGGATCTTGCAAAAATAAGTTTTTATAAACATAGGTCAAGAAATGCATCGTTTCAGAAATACAGGGTGTTAAAAAAAGCTAAAATTAATTGCTTTAAAAAGTATATTACCTTGTGGTTTTATTATTTTTTAATTATTTTGAGAAGTGGTATTATGGAAAAATTACAGCAGAAATTCCACGTCGTCTGGGCAACGTGGTTTTCCACTTAAATGTCAAATTGACAATACGAAATTTTTAAATAATAATAACGGTTTGTTGAATTAATATTTAATTTTAAGTTAATAAACTTTATCTACGTTTTTGATTCGTGAAATACTCTTCCTAAATACCGCTCGTGCTTTAAAATTAACCAGATATGTTTTTACTCATCATCTTTAAAAATTTCACTCGTCCCTCGGACTCGTGAAATTATGAGAAAACACGCTATCGTAAAAAATTATCGGTAGTTTTTAAGCACTATTTTGTCTCTTGATTTTTTTAAATTTTGCTTTGCTTACAAGAAAAAAATTAAAACCGTTTTTTTTTATATACCCTTTTAAAAAGTAGGAGTTTTACTTTATCTCTTGAAAAAACTCAAATAACAAAAAAGTTGTATTTTAAGTTGTTTTGTCAAAATAATTGTTTTAAAAAATTATGTGCAATTCTTTTTTTTAACTTTAGGACCCTGCGTATTTCCAATTTCGAAACGATGCATATCCGAACTTATGTTTATAGAGACATTTTTGCAAGATCTAACTGCTGTTAAAAATTTTAAAACTATTGCTCAAACACCCTGTATAATTATAAGAAAAATATCTAGAAAACATTTTACCTGTGTTTTGTAATAGGGTATATGAATTATGTTCCATTAATTTTTAGATTTTTTTCATTTGTAAACATTTTTATATCACTTATCTGTTCTAATTTTTGATATTATAATTTGAAATAAAATCCAAATTATTAGGTTCATTATTTTATTTTTAGTTGATATTATGGGTGCCCGTAAAGTCTGAAAAAGGCTCAATCACGTCAACTTTTATTTTACAAGGCGTGTTATAAAAAATATAAGCATTTATACAGGGTGTTACATTAAAAAAAAAATATTAATTCACCTTCTTACTTCTTACAAGCTTTAAACACAGGAATGAACTAAAGAAAAATGTCAAAACATTTTAAAAAGGCAACCGCTCTATAGATCTTTAAATAGTAAAAAAACATGCAAAAACTATTGCCGCATCCCGAATAAAACGGTGTGTCGGCAAAGTATACAGGCAGCGCGGCGGCACTTTTTGATGTTTTTCTGTTAGTTGAGGATTTGCCGCTATTATGTTTTAAAAAGTTTTAATTTAAACTAAAAACAATGCATCCTTCTTAAAATACATACCAGTTTGCAGCAGATTTTGCAACTAGTTTGTAGGTATATAGTGTACAGGGTGAGTCAACGATGACGGGGAGTAAGTAATTTAATGCCTTGGATATAAGATGTGTAGATAATGTGCTTATGTAAGTATTAGGTATATGGTTAGATATATGTTAAATTTTAACGATATTTTGAATTAGACAGGGCACGTCCATAAAGTATTAGGGTGCCTCAAAAGTAATTTTTTAAAATTTAAAATAGAATACCTATACCTACTCATATTTTTACAGTTTTGGATTCTATTTATTTAATTCTAGAAATTCCTATACCTAGAAAGTTACGTAGCTACAAAGATAATACTACTAGTAGTATTATCTTTGGTAGCTATAAGAATATTGCCATTTAGGATCGTTTGGGTATACTTAATTATTATGGAAAAAAGTTAAAATTGTTATAAACAAATTTAAAATGAACATTTCTAGAATTAAACATTTGAATTAATAATGTAATGATAAAATGTGTGTTCCATTTAAAAAATATGTTTTTTTATCACCACCCTGTGCACTGTGCAGACATAAAAATTAGTTTAAAAAATGAGTAACATGTACCTAAAAATAAAAATCGACGGGTCCAAGCATTTTTATTAAACCTCCGAACTAATTTTTATTGAAATTATCCTATACATTACTAATGCACTGTATATTGAAATTTATTTAATTGAAATAAACCAAAACAACTCGAGACAAACGAGACAAAACGAGATAAGACGAGACAAACGTTTGTCTCGTCTTGTCTCGACCCTTGTCTCGTCTCGTCTCGAAATATATTATCTCGAAATTTCGAGACGAGACGAGACAAGGCTTTATCTCGTCTCGTCTCGTCTCGCGGCAACTCTATCTATAGTCTGAACTCTCTGAAATGAAGAAACGAAAAACAAAGTGAAAAAGTTCGGGACCTCTCAAGTTGGACTGGCCAACTCGGAGTAGAAACCGTGAAAATATCTCCAAAAAAGCTACTCGATAAGCAAGAGAATGAAGCTTTTCTGTGAGATCATTAATAAGACGAACCACTCTTCTTTGAATGGAATGAAGAATGTCAAGAGTTGTAGGAGACGCCAATTCCCAGACATGAGAGCAATATTCTAAGAAGGTACTGATTTGGTGTACATACGAAGTATTTAGATCAGGGGTTCCCAAAGTGGTCGATATTGACCCCTTGGGGTCGATATCAGTTTCCTAGGGGTCGACATATACAAAAACTGATTTTGGGGGTCGACGGGGTCTAAAAATCGACCCCTATTAAATTAACACAAGTTCTTATTTAAAACTTTCAAGATAGGTAACAGAGCTGTCAAAACTTGAAGTACTTCAAGTAAAATTTTACTTGAATTACTTTTTTGTACTTCAAGTATTTTACTTCAAGTACTTTTTATTAGGAGGTACTTGTACTTGTACTTGATTAGTTTTTATGAAGATACTTGGATTTTTACTTGATTTGACCAAGTAAATTACTTGAAGTATTTATTTAAGTACTTGAAGTATTACGTTGTACTTGAAGTAAAAAAAAGTACTTTAAGTAAAGAAAGTACTTCAAGTAAATAAAAAGTACTTAAAGTAAAAAATCAACCAAGTACTCGAATAATCTTAGATAATCGTACAAACAAGTTAAAACAAGAAATACACGCAACCGTTGCTGTTTCTATTGTATTGCATTACAGCGCTCATTTGAATTGGATCCAACAGCAAGACAAGTGTAACTATTACTGAGAATTAGACTATACCTAATACCTAATAGTAGAAGGTATCCCAAGAATAGGTTTTGGGTGCCAACCTGCTGTAGGCACCCATATGAAAACAGTCACTTTTGACAGATGTATCGGATGCCAACGGGTGCCAACGGGTGCCAACGCCAACCCGTTGGCAACCACAGGGAAAAACCCATTTTGGGAAAAACCAATATTTCTTATAATAGTCTAAGCCCTAGCGCTCCCCCGAGTACGGCATTGTAGGCCTGTTGCCATAAATTTGCATACGAAATTTTACATTATTTCGGACATCGGATGCATAAGATTCCGACTTAAAACGGGACACTTAGCAACCCTACTTGTTTTCCTAACTATAGTTTTTACCGACTGGCCTACTTTCCTATGACGTAGGGTTCAGTCCTTAAAGTTTTTGGAGTTGTTGGAAAACCCCGTTTTGAGGAATAAACCCTTTAATTTCCTACAAAAAAATACTTAAGTATAATTTGTTTTACTTGAAGATCTTTAATTACTTCAAGTACTTTGGTTTACTTCGCACTTTGTGTACTTCAAGTACTTTGTTTTATTCAGTACTTTGTTTTACTCAGTACTTTGTTTTACTTCAAGTACTTTGTTTACTTCAAGTACTTGGATTTACTTCAAGTAAAATACTTGAGTGGTACTTCAGTACTTTTTAATTTACTTGAAAATGCAAGTACATGTTAATGAATACTTGTACTTGTACTTGAAGTAATTTTTAAAAAATCAAAAACTTGGTACTTGTACCTTGAAGTACTATTTAAGTACTTTGACAGCTCTGATGGGTAGGTAGGTACTGTATTGTTTATGTTGTGTTACGTGTACTAAGAATAATTAATATTTTTGTAGGAAACAGCATTGTTGTAGTAATGTAAAGCCTCAAGTTCGTACAAGATGAAAAACTCGGCAAGTCAGTGTGGACAAGTTTGTGCAAGATAATGAGTTCGAGCGTACGTCTTTCGGGCGCGTTTTAACTTGCTCTCTATTTGACGCTTACTCGATTTAACACAAACGAATTCATGATCAAGTTGCAAGTCCAAACATGTTCCTCATATTTTACTATTTAAGGTAGTTCTGTTGTCCTGCTATGGGCATAGTGTCAGAAAATTGTAAATTTTCGTATACTCATTTAGGATAATATAATACAAATACCATTTAAATTTAAGGTTGATTGACTGTCTATAACTCGAGATAAACTTTATTAAAGTTCGGATAATTAACAAGTAGAGCATTGGAAACGCAGTGTTTTTGTAATGCTTTTTAATTATAAAAAAAAGCCGACAGAAACTTTCAAAAAACTAACTGTTCATTGATATGTTTGTTCTGAGCTTAAAATAAAAATCCAGAAATTTTTGACCGTTTTATTGTTGAGATATAAAAACACAAAGATCAACATTTTTTAAAAAATGTATGCACCGACGAGTTGAAGAAAAACAGCTTGGCAACGGTGTACGCGAGTATACTTAAATACTTAAGGGGGTAGTCCTCTAAATCCGGCTGAAAAATTGTTGTTTTTCGGATTTTTTTTTTATTGTAAAACAAAAGGAAATGACAACTTTGTGTATCATTTATCATTTGTACAACAGTGTGGTAACAAACATTTTGACGAAACAAAGAAACCGTTTGAAAATCAACGAACGTGGAGATTTAAGGCTGCAACTCACCAATATTGAACAGGATGTAGCTAGATTGGTAGATAGTCACCAGGTTCATCCATCACACTGAATGTTTTATTTTCTCTTTGCGAATTAATACTTTTTTAAATATAATTTCCTACCCACTTAAGATTCTTTAAGTATCTAATTTGTAATAATCATTATAAATTAAACTTGATATTTACTGAATTGTATGTCTTCTTATTTTGTTAAATTTTTATGAGAAAATGAAGTCAACTTTACTCACTTAACCAAGTGCAAAGTTTTCCAATTGGTACCTTTGTACCTAGGTATTTTGTATCAATAGGAAAAAACTAAAGATAGGCCCCCTTATTCATTATAGTCTGCTAACTTAAAGCATTGCTAATTCTCACTCTGTCTTCTTCTATTGACCTTAGTCAGAATAAAAAATTACACTCTGTAGCAGCTGTTTTAAGTTAGCGGACCATTATGAATAAGGGGGTTGATCTTAAAAGTAGGTAAGTTGGCCATGGGGGTCTGAGGTAACAGTTCATTTTGGAAAAGGGGTCACTTGTCCAAAATAGTTTGGAAAACCCTGATTTAGATTAAAAGGGGAGAAATACTTACTGACTTGAAAAAGGAATCCAAGCTTTTTTAAAGCTGCTGCGACTAAGGATGTAATGTGCTTGTGCCAATTGAAATTATTTTTAAAAATAACTCCAACAAGATTGAAAGATAGTAACGGCTGAACATTGGCAGACTCTTTTCGCGACAGCGAACATAACTGTGTTTTGGAGACATTAAACTGGACCAGATGTTTGGCGCTTCAATCCAAGATTAGTTTAAAATTTTGTAAAAGATATATCTGCATTACCCCGGGATTGTTTTCCAAGTCAGGCTTAGAGGCTGGCTTCAGAAATTGAATATTATATTGGAGGGTAATATCGTCCGTGAAACTATGAATATGATTGATTGTGGTAGATATAAAGTTGTTAATGTAAAGAAGAAACAGGGTTGGTGCCAGTACTGAGCGCTGGGGCACCCCAGCATTAATTTGGTAGAAGCTGGAAGAATGACCATCTACAGTAACTGATATTCGTAGATTAAAAGGAAGTTAAAAAGCCAAGAACAAAGCTTAAGTGGAAGACCATAAAAGGGTAGTTTGTTAAGGAAGCTATCATGGCAGACCCGGTCAAAAGCTTTGGTTTATTAAGAACAACGGTCTGGGAGTCACCAAGAAACTCAGAGGACTTATACAACTTTAAGTGAGGCAAAGAAAAGAAGATCTACTGCGGCTCTTTTTGACGAAAACCATACTTTCTTGTTTTCAAACAGTCAACAAAATATATTTATTCTTTTTCATAGTACACCTTTGCGGTGTTTTCATTTACTTTTGGGATGTGTGGAGGGAAGACAAATAACTTTTTCACAAAAGTCTAAAAATGTTTAAAGATATAAAGATTTCTGAGAAAAAAAAGGTTAAAGGATTATTTTTAAATTAATGTTAGAGTAACCGATAAAGAAAGCATTAAAAAAATTATATTTTTTTTAATTTAATTTTTAAATTTTTTTATAACTTTAATGTATTTAACAAACTATTTTTAATTATGCGAAAAAGAAAAATTAATAAAATGACTAAATAAAATTAATATGCCATGTTGATCTAAGTCCGCAGTACAAATTGCCAAATAAAAACCTAAGTATAAAAACATCTTATTGGAAAGACCTAATATCAGCCAGAAAAGCAATTGAAAAGGCAAGAAAGCAGGATTGAACATGTGTTTTTCTTCCAGACCAATACCTTGAAATCGGAATATATTTAGAGAATCGATAGGTTGGTTCAAGGAAAACCGGAACATGTAGGACACGTGCAATATTTGAGTATCGTCATTGCGCTCCGCCGAGTCTTGAGTTTTATTACGGATTGCAAACTAAAATTGAGATTTAGCTCTTACAGAAATTTGTTTTGTCTGTAGTTTTACTTTTTCTATTATTATAGTCCTTACTTTTAGCTAAAAAAACTATTTTAATAGTGGCGAAAAAATGTGAGTGTTAGCTTTTTTCATAATATCTGCTTTTTAATTTTTTTTTATAAATCTGATATTTATTTACCTTATAGCCATGCAATGCCATACATGTAACACAATGGCCCGGATCCCACAATGCCTTTTTTAATAATATTTAAGTATTTGTTTCAAAATAAAGTTACCTCTTGGTTTTTACCACACATTTTATATTTATTTTCAAAGAAATTGGTTATTAGTAAGAAATTTAAGAAAATATTGTAATAAACTTAACAGGTTGATTTTATTTTTAAAAATAAACATTATTTTTAAATTATTAGCTATTTACCCCTTTTTTATTAATTTTTAATTATTAATAACTTAGAATGCATTTTGCCCATATTTATTTTCTACAAAAATCTATAATTGTTTTCACATTTATTAATACCACCTACAAAAGGTGCACCTGTCTGCATTTCTCCGGTCGTTTGCACTGGGGAGATGTAGATAGGTATTATAATAATATAATAATAGGTATAATAAACGTTTTTTTAAACATATTCGCCAAAATAATTATTTTTAGTAATGTTTTTTTTCCCTTAAGTTTAGTATTTCCTTTAATTTCTTTACATCATTTTCACTTTTCCTATTTTATTTACTATAATTAATATTTGGGGCGTGGTTTTAAACGAACCATGGCCAACTTGGTTTTCATCTGGTCTGTTTTTCCTTTCTCTTTGATAAGTGATATTATATTTTTTTAAGTTTTCTAAGTCCGTTTCATTAAAATTAAAATTTAAGAATACGAAAATCTGACAGTATGTGGTTTTTATGTCTTGCCTAAATATTATACAACATATTTATTGCATTCATCATTTGTTTCTAAGACAGCTTGCATTCTATACTACTCATAATTCATATTTAGTTAATTAGTCCAGTAAATGAAGGGACAAAGCTGTAATTAAATCTGCACAGTTTTCTCTTGTGGTGCAATTCTTAGGTCTTCGGGGATGCTTTCGAACGAAAAAAAGTTTACCTCAAGGCCCGAAAAATGGGTTTTCGCTAATATCTGCCAAAATATGCAAATTTGAGAATTTTTGTTTGAACAAAAAATGAAGATAATCTACAAAAATGGTTTTTGTATTTTTTTTTTCGAAAAATCGATAGTTTTCGAGATAACGAGACCCAAAAGTCCCCGTATTTCAGCTGCCTCTCACCGCTAGAATGCCGCTACCTTTATGGGTTCACTTATAAGCGGACGGACGAATTGTTCCATTACTAGGGCAATAATGTACATTTTTTAAGCATTTAAAGTTCATCGGAATGGGAAAACTCGACCTATTATCGCATATGAGTTTGGGTCCATTCTGATTTTTTCAGAATATAAAAAAAAGCGGTCAATGTTTTTTTCACAATGGTTTGTTAATTGATTGATTGATTGATTGATAAACTACACAAGTTGAGGTTTTGTCCGCCTCGACACTGCAGCCTACAGGGCTTGTTGTATCTCTTGTGTATTTGTTTCAGTTAAAAAGGTTTGACACCTTAGACAGGTGTAGTAGCCCTTTACTGTTCTTTCTGTCTCAGCCTCCTGGTGGTTAGTGTCCACCATGAGGTTTTGATTTGTTCTCCAGTATGTAGTGCAGGCACTCATATATGATGTGAGAGGCTGTCTCTTTCTCTTCGTCACATAGTCTGCAAATGGGTTCTTTCTCTATAGATGCCCATAGTGTGCAAATGTTTTCTTAGGGTGCAGTGTCCGGTTATTAATCCTGTCACTATTCTAATCTGATACCTATTTAGTTTATAGTTCACTTGTCAATGCTTTCGATGGTGATTCCAACATTGATTTAGTGTGATTTTTCCTTGGAATGTGGTTCCAGTATGACTGATGTTGTGTTTGAATCCACCGAGTCATGTAGCCACGAACCGAGGCTTTTGGTATTCCAAAACAGGTTCAGGACCCACAAACAGGCTGGGGGAGCCTGCCTGGCCAGGGAGTCTGTTTTCATTGCCCTGTTTTTTCCTGTGTCCTGGCACCCAGGAAAGTAATTTTGGGGTTTAGCCGGGTTTTAGAGGTTTTTGAGACATTTCCCAAAACCAAAACTGAGTTGACTAGTTGAGATGCTGTTTTTGGGTTTGACTATCAGAGAAGTAGAAAATGTCCCTGCCCTTATATCTCCTCCTCAAGTTCTCCCCAGACAAAGTTCAATATATTTTTCCCCAAAAACAGTGGCATATTTCCCGGGGAACATAAGCATTAAACCTAGGGGTCATACCTTTACCCTGCGCCGGTTCCATTTTGGTTTTGGATCCATGGAACCAAACCCAAAATTTGAGACTGACCAGACGTCCCCACCGCCCCAGGTAAGCTGGGTTTTGTATGGTCTGTTTGTATTTATCCGTTGGCATTGTATTCACTGCTAAACCAAATATTGGGTTAGTGTTTGTTGTTATTCGGTTTTCCCGGGGCACCCAGAGCACCAGTTGCCGTTGCATTTCAGTCTGTATCCCCCACCCCGGGCCTCCCCTTAATAATTATACCAAGAGGGGGGCCCTTTGGGTTTTTCCATATGCTTGGGAGTCCCTCTAATACCCCCCGTTATACAGAGACATGTTAGTCCCCGGAGTTTGGATAACCCAGCCTGTTTTTTTTCTTTCATTTTTGGCCACCAGATTTTTAACCGGGTTATCATGGGTCTTACCACAGCATTTACAACCAGGGGCCCCAAGGGCTGGCCATCCCAATTTTTCCCCCACACCCTTTTTTGGGGCCATTAGAGCCTTTTTCCCCTTATTAATCACATTCCTTTGGGATTCCAGGTTTTTAGAGTCCAGAGTTAATCCAAAACTTTACCTCCTGGACGGGGGCCGGGAGTGTGGTACCGAAAAAGGGAGGAGATAAAATCATCCAGTTTCCCTTTCCCCAGGGAAAGGGCTATTAGCGCATTTTTGCCGAATTAACAGTAAGGTTTTCCTTGTTGCACCACCCCTCCATATTCCCCAGCCCCCTTTGATAAGCTCCGAGGTTGTTTTGTTATGTTTCCCCCACGAAAAAGAATAGTGAGGTGATCCGCATCCCCCTGGGTATAGAAGCCATTTTTATTCAGTTCCCCCAGGAGTTCGTAAACAACCATATCCCACAGTAGTGGGGTAGAACCCTCCCGGGGGCACCCTTTTGACCCCCGACACCCCCCATTGTTTCGCTGAATAACGTTGTTTGCGTCGTCTGCCCAAAAACGTTTATCCACCTACAAATGGTGTCGTTAACATTATGTCTGGCAAGAGCCGCGTCATTGATTTTGAAGGAGGTTGATCAAAAGCCCCTCAATGTTAAGAAAGGCAAAAGGGGATTTCCTTGTTGTTCAGTGCGAGTTCTAATCTGGTCACCCAGTTGATGATGAGCAGATTCGCATGATTTTTCTGATTGACAGGCATTGGTTTTGTGGGAGTGGCCCCTTTTAGTGAAGTTTTCCCTGACATACATCGATCAGTTTTTCCATTGTTTTTATCATAAAGACGAAAATTTAATTATCTGTCCCTTTGCCTGGGAGCAGTCCCCCCGGTTTTGGGAATGAAGACCATTAGTCTGCTTCCATGCATTTGGCAAATAGCTGTAGCTAGGCTTGCAGGGAAGAGTTTAAAAAGGTGGAACTAGGGTTTTTTTTCCCGCTGTAGTAGTGCTGGGATTATCCCATCAGGTCCGGGTGTTTTGTAGGCTTAAAAATGATTCAATTGCCCACTGGTTTTTTTCGTTAGGTTATGACTTCCTTTTCTACTTCCCAGTCGCCTTTTGGGGGAAACCGGAACATTAAAAGTCTGGGGATCTCATTAAATTGAGTTTTCATCCGGTGATGTGTTTGGAGCAAAGTTTCCCGCCAGTTTCAGAGAGGTTTCCTCTGATTTTTTTTGAAGTGCCAAAATTGACCATCTTTTTAAGGATTTTTGGGGTCTGGCTGCCGTGCTGGATTTTCAACCCCCTGGCAGTATTTCCTCCATGAATCCCGTTTGGCCTTAACCGTTTATTGTATTCGGGAGTGCAGTGAAATTTGTTAATTTGATTTCTTTTTTTTAATGAACCCTTAAAAGGGTTAAAAATCCCAGAAAAAATTTTTTTTACCATCTTTCTTGGTTTTAATAAAAAAATTTTCTTGTCCATCTGCATTTTTAGCCGTTTTCGGAGTTCTACAAAATCTGTATGTTATGGATTTTTCGAGGGCTGTTTTTGAAAAATAAAAGATTTACGAAAAAAAAGGGAGGGACGATTTTTTTAGACTGAGGTGATCTTTTTTTTTTGAACAAATTTCTTTTGTTTTTGGGAGATATTTGGGGAAATTTTAATTGGGACTTTGGGGAGCCATTTTCAGCTTTTCCCGGGGGAACGTGATGAACTTTTTCTCGCTCAAAAGCATCCGCGAAGAACTAAGAATTGCGCCACAAATAAAAACTCTACAGATTAACTTACAACTTTGGGTACTTTTAGGTTTTCAGTTACTGGATTAAATTGAAATTAGGAATTAATAAAGAATTAGTAATTAGCTAATAATTTAAAAGAATTTAACTTAACAACTAAGCAGTTCATTATGTTGTAGATACTTCTTTTATACAAGGTGTGCAAAATTTAAATATAAACATTTAAAGAAAAATTTAAATTATTGTAGCTTGCTAGTTAAATTATAAAATAATTAATAAATAAAATGAATGGTAATGAGCATTAATAGAAAAAATGGAAACATACTTTTCTGAAAACCTAAAAAAGAACTTTAGGAAAAACAAAAATTTTTGAGAGAAATATAAAAAAGATTTTTAAGTTCAAAACATCCCTCAAATTTTTTTGTTGTAAAAAATTCCAATAAAAAAGTATAATTTCTCCCTCTTTCTCGCTCTTGCGTTCTCTTTTTTCTTCACAATTTAGTATTTTAAAGATTAATACAACCAACTTGTTAAAACATTAAAATTTAAGAAAACATTTTTTTTTAATATGTTTTTATTACAAAAAAATTTGAATAAATTAAATAAACTTTATTAGAAATTAAAACTTTTATATAAAATGAATTAATAAATATAGTAGTAAACAAATAAAATATTTTTATACAAGATAAAAACAATAATAAATTAACTCGAGTAATACTGGAAATAACAAACAAGTTTTAATTTTACGAAAATTCGATTCATCGTACTATGCAGTTTTATCTAACCCCAAAGTAGAAATTTGGGTAATTCCAAATTGTGAAAGCTGGATATGGTTTTTAATTTTTGTCTTTTTCATCTTATGGTTAAATAGTTTGGGACTTTTTTGAAATTCATAGGGTTTTTTCTAAATCCTTGATTATTACATTGGGTAAGGGGAAAATCAATAGCCATAGCTTTTAAAATTTATTAAAAAAGGTCCGGGAATAACCCAAAAAAATATTTTTTAAAAAGGTTATCTGATAAGTATTTGTTTTAAAACAACTTTTTACATCCGTAGTTTTATTTGCTTAACGTTAAATTTTTTGGATTCCCCCCAAAGTGATCCAAATTCAAGCAATATTGTTTTTTGTTATATTGGAAAAAGAATTTTTAAACTTTCCTATAGCAAAAAGTTATGTATTTTTATACAGTGAGCTTAAACAACTCGGAATAATTGTTAAAATTAAGATTTTTTTGGAAAATGCGTCAATTTTGAGTTTTAAACGGTATTTTCAATATATACGGGGTAACACACAGGGCCGTTCTTATCAATTTTGGCGCCCTGGGCTACAAACCAATTAGCGCCCAAGGCCAGGCATTGAATTTTTAAATATGATTTTTTTTATTTCATTGCAGTTATAAATAAAATTTTTTTTGTTAAAAATTTTTATTAACCTACATTTCATTTTAGTTTAAAAAGGAGCGTAATAGTCCAAGTACAGGCCCCCGGGCGTTTTTCCAATACTTTATAATTCGGAGGAACTTCGTTTCGACGAGTCAAAACACACTTTTCCCCCGCGATTTTTCCCCTCACCCCTCCGCTTTTCCGCTCAAAAAAGCCCTATATTATGGCGATTTCCCAAGGTTCAAAAGTCACGACCACAACTTTTTGCCAAAGTTACTGGAAATTTTGTTAAAAATGTGAATTTAAACTTGTCCGACAAAATAGGTCCGACTTTTTCATGTCTACCCCCTTGAAATGCCCAAATGACAGGGTATTAAAAACCTATCACCAAATAGGGTTTTTTTGGAAAAATTGATTGTAAATAATTTAAAAAATATAATCCTATGGTTTTTCGAAAAATTTTTTAAGCCCATTTTTTCAATGACGGGGAAATTTGGGAATTTTGATGGAGTAAAAAAAATCGTTTCCCAAATGTCGGAAAAATAACACAAAAGAGTATTTTTAAAGAAAATATATTGTCCGACAATAATATATCCGCAAATCGTTAGTCCGACAAAAAAGATAAAAAAATTCGAAAAATTTTTTCCGGCAGTTCCACGTCCCCTTTTTTATTTTCGGATATTTTGGTGCTTAAAAATTTTTTTCACACGACCCCAAATTTTTTTGAATTTTTTTATCTCTTTTTTCCCAAAAATTTGTTTTATTCTTTAAAAATAATAAAAAACATCCATTTTAACTAAGATTTAACACCTTGATTTAACATAATCATGTGATACTTTTGACTTTTGGGGCGTAAAGTAATTTAACCCGAGACAGTTACGGCCTTTAAATTGCATTGTTGTTACCAAAGAAACCTTGGGAAACCCATTCCAATGAAAAGGGTTAAAACTTGAACCGTTTTTTTAAAGAGGTGATGGAACACTAAAAAATTTTGTTTTATGTGTTTTAATTTTTTTGAAGGTAAAAAAGGGGGGAAATTTTAAAATATTAAAAGAGGAAATAGTTTTAAAAATTTTAAATTTTTTATATTAATTTAATTAGGGGCCCCCATAAAAAAGTCAGAGAATTTTATGATTTTGACCCCCCACCCGCTCCCTACAACACGTTTCCCTTTGTTAGGGCCCTTCCCCTAGTGGGCGTCCCTGGTTTAAAAAATTTGTTAAAAATAATCAAAACAGCCCCCACCGACTGGTTTATTGGGGATGGTGTTGGGTATGTTTTACCCCATATTTAAGGGCAAGGCCCCCGAAATGGAGAAAGACGGAGCCAGCCCAAAGAATAAAACCTACTTAAACCTTTAAAAAATTTTAGAGAGTAAGGGGGAAAAATGGATTTTTACTGGGTGTCCAAAGTGAAACCCTCCCATACTCTTTTTTCACAAATTAAAATCTCTCACCCCTCCCCTTAAAAAGTAATTTTAAAGGGTTCCCCTTTCAAAGTATTTAATGATTTTCTAATAATATGTGGCACCTAAAATTTGGGCAGGTGTATCAATATTTTCTACAATAAATTAAAAGAAAAAAAAGTGAAAATTAGGTTTGTGGTCAACGATTTTTTTTCCGTCAAATTTCCCCCCTTTTAAGCTGTCGGACTGAAAAAAAGCGGCTTTGAAATTTTTCGGACAAAAGGGTATTTTAAAATTTACAATTAATTACCAAAATACCTATGTGGTGATCGGTTTGACATGAAAAAATCGGACATATTTTTGTCGGCTTAATCCATTCACCAGTACCAGGGTTAAAAAAGTTGTGGCGACTTTTGAACCCAAATCGAAAAAATTGCTTTTCAAAGGGAAACAAAAGTCAAGAAAGATTCCCCCGTACTGTGAAATATAAAAAGGGTAAAAAGAATAATGATGGCAATTTTCCCTTTTAATTTTATGATAAGAAAAAAAAAGAAAGAAATGTTATTTTTTTCTCCAATAACCCCAAATTTTATTTGCACCACAATTACAACAAAATAAAATAAAAGAATTTATAATAATAAAAATATTGTAATAAAAAAATTAAAAAATATTTTTAACAAAAAACATCCAACTATAACTTTACTTATATAATAAAATTTTTATGATAAATTGAATTAAAGTATTAATAACAAACCTTTTCCTCTTTAGTTTAAGCAAATATTGATTGAATTACATCTTTTTAAATAAACATTTAACTTTTTTGAAAATTATTTCCGTTTTTGCTATTCTTTGTTGATTTAACCAATATTTTAATTTATTTTCTTTTTATTTTTTTTTTGTTTAAATTTGTTTGTTTGGGCTTTTTTCTATATTATGTTATAAAATAAAAAAAATAAATAAAAATTTGTTTTTTAAATTCTTTTGTAATAATAATTGTAAATTAAAAATAGACCTCAGAATGATTAACCTTAAATTTAAAAAAAATTTTATTACATTTAAGCTTAATTATATATTAAAAAAAAATAATACTTATAAACCAATAATAACATTTTTGGGATACACAGCGACTTGTTAAAAGAAACGGCAACTTATAAGTCACCAACACCTATACCGGTACTTTTCGTTAAGCTAAATCTCTAATATGCATGAGTGCAAGGGGGGCTGCAAACCCTACCTCCCCTAGCGGTTTTAAATTAGGTGCATTCATCCTTTCTGAATTTATTAACTGAAATATGGGATTTAAGCATTTTTAAAAATTTCATTTTTTACGTTCGGCTTAAGTTGTTTTCTGGGTTGTAGCCCAGGGCGCGTTTATTCAATTTTGGATTCCATAACCTGGCTATTTGTGATTCACAACTTATTTTCCATTATTAAAATACCACAAATAAAATTGTTCCAGTTCCCTTTGCATGATTTTTTTTTTTTTTTTTAGATATAAATTCTTGTCAAAAAATTGTTGTAGATCTGTTTTATTACAAATACGTTGATAGGGTTTTTGTATGAAAGCAAATAGGCCCTTGAAAATTTTTTTTGCTAAAAATTCTTCTAATAATTTTTTTCCCAAAAAAAGTTTTTTTTTAATTCTTAAATAACAAGATTTTAAATTTAAATATAAAAATATCACGAGGGAAAACAAACAGATCCAAAGATCGACAGAGACGACCGGGGTAGTTTTAATTTTTTATCTGGGGAAGGAAATGAATAAATAAAAAAGTTTATCGGATTTTGATTTAAAATCGTGGATTAGTGCCATTTAATTGGTTTATTTAAAAGTAGAAATTATACCCCATAAAACGTAAATGTCGTAGCAACAACCTGTTTTACTCAAAACTTTTAAACTTCTTACCTGGTCGGCCACAAGTTTCTCCCAAAAAATTTGTAAAGGGTTAGAAAGATAAATGGCTTATTTGCAATAGGACGAACCCAAAGTAAATTTTCGAAAAAAAAGGAAAACAATATACGAAAAAAAAGGGAAAAAAAATGTGACAACTTTAGGTATATAACTAGGAAATTTTAATTCAATGTTTTATAATTTTTTCGTTTTAATAATGTGTGATACGTCTTTTTGCAAAAGGAATTTTGTGCTTACGCCAAAAGAAAAAAGGGAAAGCAAAAGATTTTTATTACTTTTTAAACAAAATTTTTATTTCAAGAAGAATAAAATCTGAAAATTAAAAAAAAAAAAATTCAATAGAACCAAGACCAATAGTTAGAAAAAATTCATTTGTGGAAGAAATTATATATAAGAAATAAGTCTATTATTAAAAATCAAAACAAACATTTATTACAAATATAATAATATTAAAATAGAACCAAAATCGGAAAATCTACAAAAAAAAAACACTTTAGGTGGTCGGTACTACCTTTAATTAAAAACTATTTGTAAATAAAGAACGTAGAAGAATATAAAGGGTGAGGTGCTTTTAATTCAAAAAGCAAAACCCTTTGAATGTTTTATCTTTAACTCTTGAAACTTTAATTAGTTTCTTTATTTTTATTCTGTTTTGGTCTCTTGGTAATTCTTTGTAAACCCCCACCACATTAATTTATAAAATGTTTTCCTGCAATATGGCCCTAAGATTTTGGGGGGAAAACCCTTGGATCATCAACGTTTCGTCCTTGTAATTGATTAAAGATAAATGAAGATTTACTTTGAAGTTGACATTGATCATTTTGTTAAGAACAATCAAAGTTTAGCCTTTTTGTTTTGAGTCGTAAATTAGAAAGATGTACTTACTTGGGAATTGTATCTCCGTTTAACTTTTTTCAATTAAAGGATGAAGCCACTCATTTGGGTGTGACAATTTTCAATATTTTGTCAATATAATATTATGCCAATGGGGGTAAAAATGGATTTGAAAACACAATACGATTCTAATAGCAAGCACCCGAAAATAAAATAAAAGGTTTTTTTCGGACAAACAATTTTTTCTCTTCCATGTTATTTGGGTGAAGATATATCCCCGAGAATTTTATATACTGGGAACAAATGTCCAGGATTATACTAAAAATCTAAAGAAAACGTTTTGGGAATCAAAGAAATTGTTTATTTTTAAAATAAGACCTGCCTCTCCCATAGTTTTTTTAAATTAAAATCAATAGGTTATTTTTCTGATTTGAAAATAATTAATCAAAAACAATTTGTAAGGGTTGAATTATATAAAAATAAATTAATTAAAGGAAACGTTTAATGAATAATACCGCAATGCCAGATTTGGAAATAAAGTCCCAAGAAATTTTAAGGTGGTAATTTATTTGGGCCCAATGTTTTTTAAAAAAAAATTGAAAGAAATTTAACTGATATGTCTACCGGCGCGGCGTCGGAAAAAAAACAACTGGTTTAACACGGACCTTTAATTGACTTGAAAACAATACAAAATTTTAGAGCAAATGTAATAAGCAAAAGAATAATACTGGAGTTTTTAAAAATGCATCAAAAAAAATAAAAAAATAACACCGTGTTATTTAAGACAACCAGGAATTAGCTTGACCTTTATTAGATAATTTATATATCAAACCAATAAAATAACAATTAGAATAATTACCGGGCAGACAATGTAATCCGTATAAGAAATGTTTACGTTATTGCCGTAAAAATATTTTGATGCATAAGGCCAACTACAAAAGAAATTTCGATTTGATTTTCTTTAACGGCGGTATTGCAACACAAATTTTTTTTAATTTGTAAGTGAAAGGGATTTATAAAAATGGGTTAACTATTTTTTAAATAAAGCCAGCTATCGGGGCCCGAAATAAATACTGTTTAGCTAATTTCGTTTTCTGTGAATTTTCTTGTCGAAATCATTTTTAGAAAAATTTCTTTGAAAATATTTTTCTTCTTAATTTGTTTTTTGAAAAATATTTGGGATTGTTTAACAAAAAAAAAAGAGATTAACTGGGTTTTTTGAAAAAATTGATCATCGATAATCAACCTGTTTCCCCAAAGGGGAGGGTTTTGGTTTAGGGGCATGCAAAATTATTATATGGCACGCCTCGGGAGTATTAACACTAAAGAATCAACTTTTGAGTTCAACAAACTTATACATTTAAGTTGTCCCCGAGATCCCGGAATTCTTTTTTAGTCCCCAAAAATTTCCCAGATGGGTATGAATTTTTTTAAAAACCAAAATTTTTTATAATTTAAAAATAACCCGTTCTTATTTATGATACGTCCAATCTTAAACTTTTTCCCTTAAACCCAAATTAAAAAATCACTTTTTTAAGCAAGAAGGGGGTTTTTAAAAACTAATTAAAATTATGTTATAAATTCATTAGAGCACCCAAAAAAGTAAATAATAATTTTTTTCGGGAGTCACTGAACAAACCATAGCAAAAAAATATTGAAGAAAACCGTACTGGGATAGTTCATTTTTAATAGAAAAAGAAACAAGTTTTTACTTTAAACACTTTATTTTTTAAATGACCGTGTATCTGTATAAAAAGAAAGACCTCTATTTAAACCCCTTATTCTCAACGGGGAAAAGGCGTCTCCTTCACTTCATTTTGATTAATTAAATTATGTTGGGCCCCCCCCCAAAGATACCACGCTGATAGGGGACTTTTCCCTTTACCCGTGGAAAACTATTTTGTTTTAATAGGTTTTTACGCCGCCTGAATTTGCCAAAGGGTTCCTTCTCAAAATAAAACGTTTTTCTGCATTCTTTCAATAATAAGAAACCCTGTTTTTCCCCTTTGTCGTTTTATTTTGCATAACTGCTATTTCAGATGTTTTTCTTCTCTTTCAACCCTAATATTTAAGTCCCGAATAAGTCTTCTAGCTAACTGCCAGGAATTGGTTTTACTTCGTGGTTCCCAGAAGTTTAGGTGTATGAGCAACCGAGAACAATTTTCATGCATGGGGAAAAGGGTCCCCGAATGGGAATAATAGAAAATAAAAGGATTTCAACTTTGTTCCCATCAAAAAATTTTATATCCCGTGCCATTCAAATTCACTTTTTTTTAAAAATGTTGTTATTAAATACAATTATAGAATATTTAAAATTATTTTATAAGATTTAATAAACTAGGTAAATAAAAAATAGTTTCGCATCCCCGCTCATTTAAATGATATTTTTAGTTTGTATTTTTACCAAAAATCTGAAATAAATAAAACGTTTTTTTTTAAAAATTTTAAAAACCAAAATGTTTTGAAAATTTATAAAACAATTGATAAAAAAAGGGATAGTGAAATGGTAACTATCCAAAAGATCTTTACTTTAAAAAAGTCATTTTTGGGCATTTTTTTCACTAAACAAAATCTGGGAGATAATGTTAAAAAATTAGAAAATTTTAAAAAAACTGAATCCATTAATGTAATTATGTGTGTCGGGTATTTGAAAGTATAATGCAAGATTAAAAAACCAAAATAAACATTTTTCCAGCAAGAACTGAAAGTGCCTCTCTCGTTTTTGGGATCAAATTGTATATGGGTTTGGGCGGATTACAACTAAAAAAATTTCCCTCACGTTGTTTAGTGTATATTAGTTTGATTTTCGAATTGATTTTGAATATCTCGAAAACAAACATTCGATTTTTTTAGATTTTTTAATCGTTTTTTTAAAAATGTAAAAAATAAATTTTCATCAATTAGACCGTATATATTAAAATTTTTTCCCTGAAAGGGAATTAATAATTTTGATCCTAAAATAATAAATAAATGGAAATAAAAATTCTAATGAAACCTTTTTTTTTTTAATAATCACAGAATACACAAAATTAGGAATCATCAAGATACAAAATTGCCTTTTTTTTTTTCACTAATATTTCTAAGAAATTTCTTTTAATTATAATGATAATTATTATATCCCCCTCATTACCTTTAAGAACACCAAATATATTTACCAAAAGCGGTATGTTACCTGGATTTGCAAGACAAACCATAACTTAAAATTATTTGTACGATATTAAAGAAAAAAAATAAACACAAAAAAACAATTATAAACATAAACCCAAATAAGAAGGGTTTTTATCAATCCCAAAAAAAGTACTCCGCCTTATAAAATATAATCAATTTTTTGGGCATACCGAACCCGTTATTGACTATTTTTAACTGGCTAAAGAAACAGAGAGGATACCGGGTTAATTAATCAAAAATGGGTTTTTTGTTTAACTCCCCCACTGATTTATCAAAAGGAAGTGGGGAACACATTAAATTCGTGGAATTTTTATTGGCGAACTTAAATTATTTTATATCTATGTTTGGGTCGAATGGGCCATAGCATTGGCTTCCATACACTTAAACTTCCTTTATTCCCAAATGCAAAAACATTTGTTTTAACCCTTTATCTTTTAAAAAATATTTTTTTGAAAAAAATTAACATTTATTCTCAAACAAGTACCAAAACACTTTAAAGATTATTTTTCAGTTTTTTTTCCGGATATTTGTATATACACATAAGTAAACCTTCCATTTTGTTCAAATATACAGGTTTCTTTAATAACTCTAATATTTAAGGGGGGGGTTTGCCCATTTAAAAAAAATTGAGATGGTCTGAACTCCTATCTTTTAAGATAAGGTTTGTAATTTTAAAAGATAATTTTTATTATTGTTTCATACCCTTTAAATATTTTTAAAAATTTTATTTATGGATTAAAAATTTTTTGACCTGGAAACATTTTTTATTTCTTTGATAAATTTTTTTCTAATTGGTCCAATGAGATGAAATATTGTTTATTTTTTTATAAAACAAAAGTCATAAAAAAATTGTTTAAAACGGGACCAAAATTATTTTATTTAAGAAAGCAGTAGATTTACTACTTTTCCTTTAAAAATATCTAGAATTTTCCAGTGGACACCTGTTGGAAAAAAACCCTCTTTAAAAACTTTAATCAAACCGCGAAAACCAATTTTATGAAAAATGATGAATGAAGAAATTAAAATTTTTTTTTTAATTTTAACCCTGTATTTTCAAAGATAAATGTTTGGGACAAAATTATATGAAGTTTTTTTTTAAAAAAATCAAGAATCACCCCCTTTAAATATTAGCATGTTATTAAGAAACACCCTGTATAACTAATTTTGAAATGTCTACATTATTATAGGATTGAACATATTTTTAATCATTGAATAATTTAACCAAAAACTGTTGATGGCTTGTTGTTATGCATTTCCGAAAATGACCCTTTTTAATAGTTCCAAAAAAGAACTGCATTTTTTTCACCTTGTCATAAATTTAAAAAGGTTTTGAAATTTTTTTAAAATTTTTACTCCCAAATATTTTTGTGATGTTACTTTCCTGTCTACTAACTCCGGTAAAGAGAAACTAAATCAGACATTTTTTGGGGTTTCTATTATAAATAACCAGAAACAACAAACCAAATAAATCAAAGAATAAATTGACATAAATTTTTATTTTAAAGGTTTCCAACTGTATAAACTTAAAACCACATAATTAAATTTTTCTGACTTTAATATAAAGGTAATATATGTTTTTTAACTTTAAACTTTTCGTTTTTTCCTTTAGAAAAAAGAATGTTAAAAAGGAAAAATATTTACATTTTAGCTTTTATGGTCCCCCGTTTGGGGCGAGACACAACCCTGTTTAAAATCAAAAAACTTTTCTTTTTAAAAAACTATTGTTTTTGCTTTAAAAAACTTTAGTATGGTTTGATTTTTACTTTATACCCCGAACCATAAAAATGTTTTTTTTTTTGTTTTTTTTACTGTTTTGTTTGGGTCAGATTTTTTTAAAAAAAATTTAAAAAAACCTAAAATCCCGATTTGGGATTAATCACTAATGTTTATCAATCGTGGTAAGTCAATTTAGTCTTTTGTCGTTTTATTTTTTGTAAAAATTATAGTTTTGAATTAGTGGTGATAATGTAGTTAAGAGTTTTTCCATAGATGTTTTGGCCCCAATTGAAAAAGATAATATTTTTAAATGGAACCCTTTTTAATTCTGTAAAATTCTTTTTCTTTTTTTGCTTTTGTTCTTCCCTCCCTTTTGTGGGCCATATTTTTCCTGATTGTTGCTCTGAAATGATCCAAACAAATTAAACCCTTTTACCTAAAATATTTTCCACTCTATAACAATTTTTGGTTTTAACCTAGACCTTTTATTATTGAGTTAAAAAATTGGCAATGAATAAACTGGTGCAACATTTTCCCATAGGGGATTTATTTGCAAAAATTAAGGGGGTTTCTGTGAACTGTAATAAAAAAATAAATAAAATTGTTTAAACATTTTTCCAAAAGTTAAAGGGAAACTAATTCAGCTAACTTATTTTTAAAAAAAACTTTACCGGACAAGTTTAAAAACAAGGTAAATTTTTAGCTGGACCAAAACGGGCCCTTTAAAAAAAAACCCACGTAATTTAAACCAATAAAAAACAACAAAATTTATTATTTACTTTTCATTTTTACATATTATAATTTAAAAAAATTTTAAAAAGAAGGGAAAAATATTTTTATTTTAAAATTCTTTGAGTTATACACACACGTCAAAGTCTAACTTCAAGAATTTTATTTGTTTATGTTTATTGCGTTTTTATGAAAAGATGATGGTATATTTGGGCAGTTTTATTAAATTTAGCAAAGTAATTTCATAATTTTCTTTATTTGATGAAGGGCAAGAATTGGGTTCCTGCATGATGCTGACATTTCAACCCTCATAAACAGGAAAACATTCGACGTCAAAGGGGGTGGTCGACCCCCCAACAAACAAAAAGAACGGGACGAGAAGTTCCCTTTTGCCCGAGAATCGAACTGTTTTATAATGACCTTGATTTTACTTTCAAAGGGAGTTTTCGCCGTATTATATCTCCCAAGTTAGAAGAACACTTCATCTTCAAACGCCAAAAAAGACCTTTAAGGGTACCTACACTACTTTCCATCGATCCCGAGTGCCCCCCATTATTGGTTGGAAAAAGGAAGGCTTGTGGGTCATGGGGCTTATTTGATGAAAAACCAAAAATTGGGCTGCAGAGTGATGACAAAGGGGTAAGATTTCCAAGGCCCCTCGCCAAGGGGACCAAATTTTCCTGAGAAAAAGGGTCCCAAAGGGGACAGTAATGTTTTGGGAGGAACCCTGTTTAATCGCTAACGCCATTAACTGCTATACCTCAGAATTACAAGTCAGTTTAATAAAATAATAGGCCATATTATTTATCAATTACGAAAATTTTGAGGAGAATTTAACTCTCATTGACGACAACATCGGCCACATCGTGCAAGAACGGTTCTATAAGGGAATTGAACAAGGGAATATTGCCTACAACTTCCAGTTAATCGCCAATGAACCGATGGAAACAAGTGGGGTTTTGTCTTAGAGGTTCACAACCGCATTAACTCATCCCTAAAATGCGGAAGAGTTAGTTGCGCAGCAGAAAGGAATGGAACAATGTTCCTCAAGAAACGATCAACCGCTTGATTGTTTCAATGCATACTCATGTCAATATGCTACTAAGAAAACAGAAGGTCATACTGACTATTGATTAATGTCATCTTGGACAAAAAATGTTTTGTCAATTTTTTTTGGTAATGAATTTACTTGGAAATGTCAATATTTATTTTTATGTTGTTTAAATATTTGTTGAAACTTTTAACATATTGTTATTGGAAAAATAACTTTACAAACAAATATACTTTAAAAACATTTACTATTTTATTAAAAAATAAATAAATCTAATTTGTAAAATAAATAAAAATAAAATCTTTTATATAAAGAGTATTTAGTTAAGAGTTGGCAATAGGGTAAACCTTTTTATATGAATTTAAATTGAATTACTGCAAAAAGTGTTATATAAATAACTTATACAGGGAGTATTAAATTTTTTTTCAAAAATATTTTTTTGAATAATTAATTATAGTCTTGACCCAATCATGCAATTTTTAGGTCGTCCCTAATTTGGATCTTAGACTATAAGCTGAAATATTTACTTACAGTAATTATTGCAACAAAATCAAATTTAATAATAGTTCCAAGATTTTAAACATTTTGATCATTTTTTTGTATAAGTTATTTAAAAAAATTGTGAGATCTTCACAACGTAATAGTTTATAACATACGTTTAAATATTTTTCTTTTTTGAGGAGTTCTATTAGCGCCATCTACATAAAACTGACTTAACTAAATTATAAGGCACATCCAAGAACAGAGATACCACGGTATTGGAATGGCAAAAATTCGATAAATTAAAGTATACTTTCTAGAGTAACATTCTAGATGGCACAATTTGTTATTTCGTTGAACTTATAACTTAAAAAGGGTAAGAGAGCAAAATAAAACTTACCATTATTTAACAGTTTCAGTAACAAAGTTTGTAAATAGGTTAGTATATAATATTTTTTTAAACAATCTCAAAACTACTGACATTTAGATCATTCAATTTTCGTAAAACCGACAAATAATAAAGTAGTTACATTTTCAGGACAACCCTCGTTTCAATTAATAGTCACTTTGTATTGTCATACCAGATAGAGAGGACTGAAGGGAGGCCCTCCAATCAAAGCCGATCATATCTAGGTATACAGATGGCTCCAAGACCAACAAGGGTGTAGGAGCTGGCATCTATGGAGATAAGCCTAGAGAAAATCTTAAGTAGAGTAATCTTAAGTCTCGGTCAGCACGCCACGGTTTTCCGGGAAATCAGCAATAGTGCATTGCGCCGTGAGGAATAAAGAAAAGGAGTAAAGAAAATATCGTCATTTACCAGGGTAGCTAAGCGGCCCTGAAGGCCATCAGTTCCCCAAAAGTTAATTCCAAACTAGTCGGGGACTGTATACAGGCCCTGGAAAAAGTCGGCTTGGCAAACAAACTTACGGTAGCCTGGGTACCAGGCCACGAGGGCCATCCAGGCAACGAAGAGGCCGACGACCTAGCCAAAAGGGGATCAGCCGCTGAAATAATAGGCCCGGAGCCATTCTGCGATATCTTGGCAGGTCTCTTCAAAGCATCTATTAAGAGTTGGGTAGACAGACAGTTTCAAAGCTGGTGGGTACAAACACGGGACATCGATAGACAAAGAAAGCTACAACTGCTCCCAAATTTACATCGGACCACTGAGCCACAGCCGAAGGTCGTAAGGAGAACGGTAGGTCAACTAACAGGACATTGTAAACTCAACGCACCTGGGAAAAAATAAACCGGGAGGATAGCCTAGAGGTTCTGCCAAGAGGCTAAAGAAACAGCCTTACATGTGTGGTGCCATTGCGAAGACATGCACGCTTAGGTTCATAGGCTTGTGGGAGGAGAAGCCAAAACCGGAAGTTATATGGAGGGCCAGTGTCGAGACTCTGATCTAGTTAAGAAGACGGGCTTGGACAATGTACTCTAAAGAACGATAGAGAAACTACAGTAAACTGGTAAGGTTGCAGTGGTGGAGGTCATTTTTCGCCATCTCCGCTCAAATAATCTAATCAATCTAATCTACATTTTCGTAGTTCAGTCCAGAAATTACAAGTTTCTCATAAAAGCTTTTATTCCTTTTTGCTCCTCGAATGATAAAATTTTAAAAATACTACTACTTTTTATTTTTCTGCAATGAGGAGGCAATTACCAACTCCCGATTATAACCTCAAAAGGACGATTTTCCTATACAAACTTGTATCCCCATTTTAACCCTCTAAATGTTAAAACAAGTAATTTTTAATCGTAATCCATAGCTTGCATACCAATTTTTACACTTCTAAATCCAGAAATGTTAAAGTTCCATACTAACTTTCACCCCCCATTTAACATATTTACGAGAGGGGGGGCATCTCCTACTCATAATCTAGCTTGTGGCAAATTTTGTCTTTATAGGTCAAGAAGTTTGCGACATTTCGTGATTAGTCAGTGAATGATATTTCGCTTTTATATGGAAGATTTAGGTTTTTTTGCGAAAGAATGTGAAGCTTTAATCGAGACCTATGTATAGTCTGTCTCAAACTATACCGTGTTAGCTCTTGCCTTCATTTATGGATTATACCTGCCGACAGCAGTAAAACTGCGGATCGGTAGGTATTACAGGACAGAACATTAGGGACGGACTTTAATAATATAAAGATTTATAATTTATTGTTTATTTAGGTAAGTATAATCTTAAATTTACATTATCATACATATACATTTTTAATCTAAATATCTAAATCTAATTCTGTTTCACTATTAGAGTCATCATTGAGATTAATTACGATAGGATTTATGTTGTTTTGGGAAAAAAATGTAAGAGTCCTCAATTTTTAAAAAGGTGCAAAAGGAATTTTTCCAACTCTCAACTGATATGTTGGGAAAATTACATTTTTTATCAAATTTATAACACTGGGACTAAAAGTGGTGTAACTTTTTTCTGCTCTGATCTTTATTTTTTATTTGGGTTCCACAAATTTCATTTAAACATACAGTGATACGGAGGAAGCCGTAAGACAGTATGCCCAGCCTGTTCAGCCAAATTATCACATACATATTTTTTTTTAATTGCATAAAAATTTTTGGGGACTTCCAATAGTCGTTTTTTGTTACTGAATTCAAAAAAAATTTCATTTTCTAACAAATATTCCTGGATTTCAGTTTTTGAACTTGATGAAGCTGGTGCTTTTTTAGCGGGATGGCTGTGGTTGCTTTTACCAGGGACAATATCACTGTTGTTTGAAATTTTTTTTAAAAGGATAATTTGAAACCAGTTTTTAAAAAGTTCTGAATTTGTATCCTCATAAATAATCCAAAGCTAGAACCCTTTAAATATTCTTGCAAAATCCTTTTCTGAACCAGGTGTATTTTTAATGCGTTTTCCTTTATTTAAAGGTGCTTTGTCTGAAAGTTTTGACTGGAATCAACCCATTCTTTAAATACTATGTCATGTGTAATCTGTTGGTTTCGTTTCTACTTGTCTTTTGTCTATTTTGCGATATTTAAATCCCATTTCCAAACAACTCTATTGAGGTGGCACGGCAAATTTTTTAAATTTTGGGTTTCCCTTCCCCAGCTTCTTTTTTGTTTACCCAAAAGGGGGAAAAACCCGCTTTCATTAAGACAATTTATTTTCCTTTTTTGGGGTCCTGATGACTATTGCCCTTACCAGTGATGGGAAACTACGGCCGGACATCTCCCCCACGAAGGGGCAACCCGGGCCCCGCGAACTAAAAAACACTAAATTGAGATGGTTAAGCTGTGGAAATGCTTTTCGAAAAAGTGTGAAACTTAAGAAAAGAGATTCAAAACTTCCTGGTGTTGGGAAAGGGAAAAATTTTTAATATTATGCCTGACAAAATTGGGCTATCTGTTTTTGCATTTTTCACAGACTTGTTTGCCCCACCTGAATAAATTAAACACGAAACTTCAGGGCAAAATCAGTTCTTAAATAAGCTTTAATTTTAAGGCAGTCAAACTGCAAATTAAATTTTTTTGTAGTTGTGTAGCCAAAAAAAGAACTTAACCCTTTTCCAAAACTGAGCAGATATCACCCGTCTCAGAAGACCAATTTTAAAATTTGTTTGCACAACAACTTAAGAAACACACGACGAGTTCGATAGCAGAATTCAAGTTTTTAACAACATTGAGTAGCTTTAAATTTTTTTCGATGCCTTTTTAAAGCCAAATTAAGAAACACAATTTAATTTAATTAAAAAAATGAAAATGCAAAAGCCTTTTTAACAACCGTTTTTTTTACCAGTAAATTGGAATTTTATAAGTCCTTTTCTATTAACAATTCCCCAATATAGTTGCTCACCCCAAAATAACTATGTTTGGTTATTTGTGCGAACAAACGTTTTCCACAAAGAAAAAGAAAAAAGGTTTTGATGATCATCCTTTCCCAAATGTAATTTCATCATCACTTATGATGAAATCATGGACAAACACAAACAGTTTTATATGTCTCACGTACCCACAAAATCCAGCGCCCGCAACCGTCTACATCATTTTAAAATTTAAATTTTAAAAATTTTTTTGTTTTAAAATTTTCTTAATATTATTATTGTAGAAATTATTTTGTAAATTTTTTGCAATAAATGATCATTGTACCTATATTTTTGTTTCATTATTAAATATAGCCAGAAATGTAACTACTTGGCCCGCCATATTTCGTTTTGTAAATATTGGCACGCGAACGGAAGTTTCCCCCTCCCTGGTCTATACGGTAGATTGAAAATCAAAACTGTTTTTTCTCTTTTTCAATTCTTCAATTTAAAAATAAAATCCCTTATCGATGATATTGAGTTTTGTAAGTAGACAGGTTTCTTTAAAGGGTTTTTGTTTAATTAGACCCCTTTCTGATTAAAGTTTCATACACATTTTTCACAACCTGTTTTGCATCTAATGACAAAGATTTCGACGCGACATAGTTATATTCTCAAAACAACTTTTTCGAAGCGCACAGTAAAACGGTTATTTAAAGGATAAAAAATTAGCCAATTTATATCCGGTTAAAGTCAAGAAATAATTTGGGTCACCCCTGCCCTTATTAACAAATGGGTTTACCCAATAACAATAGGTAATAAAATCGTTAAAAGTTTATTGGGGTATGGTCCGTCAAAAGCCATAACGATATACTTTGAGACAGACCATACCTACCATAACTTTTAGGCCCGTCATAAAATAATATAAAAAAGAGCTGAACTCCATATGATCCCTAAAATATTTATTTAAAATATAAGTTTCCTTTTTAATTTTTGTAAAAAACCTTTGTTTCAACATTGCCAATTCTATAAAGAAAATTGTCATTGACCATAGCTTTAAACTTTTATTTGACATTAAAAGAAAATAATTTACCTATGTTGTGGAAAAATTATAAAGAGCCTGATATAAATTGGTAATTTATCAGAAAATATCTTTTATGACTTAATCCCTGTGCAATGTACGTCTACGATTTTTATTTTAAAAAAACCACAAACTGTAAATATCTAGAGAACTTAGCGTGGGTAAAATAAATGATTGCTTTTGGATTTAAAGCATTCTAAAAAAACCAAAAGGTTTTGTTTTTTATTTGCTTAAGAAAAAAGGTTTTCTTAAATCTTGTGAGTTATCCTGCTTTTTTGTAAACAAGAGAACAGCTTTAAATTTATATTATTTTGGAAGAGTTTATAATTTCAAACTACCTAAAGCTTTGAATCAGTCTGTCTCAAGAAGTTGTCAGTACGCTTTTGCATATGTCAAACCAGTGTTGACAGGTATCTATAGCAAAAAAAATAATACCAATCATATTTTTTCAGAGGGTCTTTAAAACACAACCCTTAATATAAACTAACTGGCTAAATTATAGTATTGCTTCTTACTTTATTCCACAAACACCACTTGGTCTTCTAAAAGCAATAGTGTAATGTTCTGAATACGGATAACTTGTCATTTCTTCATTGTTATTAGCTGTCGTTGTATTAAATCCAAAAGATTTTATTTCACCCTTTGATTCTGTGAAGTATTGTATGGCACCTTGTGGGGCTAAAAACAGTTTAAAATTATCTTAATATTATAACCAAATGCTAACAGTAAAATATAGTCTTTATCAGCTGAATAAAAAATGACTAATAATAATATGTATTTTATATTAAATACTACCAGTCGAAGATCAAAATTATGTTGTGAAGAAGTAGAATTTAAAATAAATTCAAATCTATTATATACTGTTTTGTCTTTTAATAAGAGATGATGCAATTAGGTTCATCTTTCTATTTTTATCAATATGGAGATACTTTTTTATGAACACGTGAAAAATTTAATGTCCATGGGGAAAAAGCCTGATAGAAAATATAAAGTTCCCATAAGCATCCTTACAGGTCTATCTGAATCGAAAAATGTCCAGATAGAAATTCCATCATAACTTAACTAATATATTCTCATAAAAAACAACATGAATACATTAATAATTTCTTTAGCAAAATAATAAGTCGTAACTGCCGATACTTTATTTTGCCTTTCTTTTCATAATCCGATAAAAAACTATACAAAAACATGAATCCAATATTTTCTTTGTCAATCTGTAAGTATCCGGAATTACTGTTTCAAAAAGACAATAGTTTATCATAACTTCCAATCAAACATCGTATTTTATTTGGATCTATTAGGCTTTTTTCACAGGGGTTGATTTGTCAACTCATTCGTATAGTTACACCTGCTCAAATTTGATATGACACAAAACTTTTTTACAAGGGAAAAAATTTAATAAAGGTATTATTTTTGAAAGGTGTAGCACCAGAACAAATTCATCAACGACTGTTGTAAATGCAAGATGGGTTGCTAAATTAAAACGTGGTAGTACAAGTCTAAGGACAATTTACACGAAGGACGTCCAAAAAGGGCATTATCTCAAGCCCTGGGGATTTCATTTAGTTAGGCAGTGGTGTTAATGTTTTGGCACAGACAATTATAGTTTTTATTTTAGACGCACCAAACAATGCTAAATTTTTGATAAAAGGTTGTCTGAAAAACTAGATAAAAGACAAAAAAACAGAGAAGGAGGCTAGAAGACAAAAAAAACAAGGTGAGGAGGTCAGAAGACAAAAAGAAAAACAGGAAGAACGAGACCGACTTCAGAAAGTTTTAAAAGATCAAGATAATGAAGGACAGTAAGAAAAACAAAATGAAGAGGCTAGAAGGCTAATAGAAAAACAGAACAACGGATTTAAAGACAAAACAAGTAAAATCAAATGCAAACCTGGTTTCGGTATGCCATAGAAAAATAGACTAGATTTCAACATGTTATAAACGACGTCAAAGAAGAAGTAAGTAACGTGAGGCATAAGGTTCATGATAAAGTAAAGAAGGTAGAAAATAGATCTAGAAAGTGCAAAAAATAGGAATCTTAAAAAAATCAAACTCAATATGCCATCTACACCAAACGAAATTTGATGGAAAAGAATATGGCGGAAAACTAACGGCTTAGGTCTGTCGTCCTGGAAGCCAAGCTGGACTTTGGCTTTTGTTAAAAAATAGTAGTTTTGGAACACTTGAACTTAGTATGCTAAGTTAAATACGAGTGGTTCCTTTTTCCTACGGTGAGCTGACTGCTCATAAAGTCCAGGATGCATTTATTGTATAATAATATGTATTTGAAAAAATTGATATGTAATTTTCGTATTAAACGACAAAACGTGTTGGAGAACCTAATAATACATAATAATAAGGAAAGTTTAAACTGTAGGTATCTTGTAATTTGTTTAATTGTAAAAACTTACCTAAAACATTAAAGTCGTTCGCAATATTATCTATATCTTTATACTTAAATATATCCAACTTATTTCTCTTTAAAGGACATTCCAACTGAGTAAACTTAATTCGCCATGTTGGTTTTGGAAGATATCGATTTTGTTCGACTAATCTGTTTGCCAGTTTAATATCTATGTTAATAGCCTTGTTTGTTTCTGTAGATTGATTAACATGAATATATACTAAAAAAAAATTAATGCTTATCTGCTAAGACATTTTTTAAAGCTGTTATTAGACTAAAGAAATCTTCAATATTGTAGTACATTGCATTGCCAATAACTTAAAACCATGCAACTAAAAACACTTTTTCAGTAATTTATTCCACTTTACAATTAATTATTTTTTACAGATGATTAAAAATCTAAAGAATTAAATATAATTTTTACTATAAAAAATAATACTATAGGATAATCTAAAGTAAATAAATAACAAATACTATGAGTTATATGTACAGGGTGTCCCATAAAAAAGTAATATAGTCCTTATGTGCTCTTTTTGGGTCAAACTAAAAATGGTAAAATCCAAATTTAAAAATTTTCGCTCGCTAATGAGATATGGGGAAAATCAGAAATTTCTCAATTTAAGAATGATTTTATATTTCGGCGGGTATATTCCATTTCTTTTTATAAAGTGTTTTACTAACAAAGACTTTTCAGATTACTTTTAAAAAAAGTGTTGTGAATTACTCACAGCTGCAGGGATGGACCAAGGAAGTTTAAAGGTGTATAGAAGCCCAATGCTATGGCCCATTCGATCAAAAAATGTCCAGCCCAGTATGAAAATAACTGTCAGAGTTGGCCCCGCCGATTCTGCGCAATAACAAAATTCCACGAAATAATTTAATGTGTTGCCTACTTACAGACTGATAAATCATTGTGTTGTTAGGCAACACATTATACTTTTATAAGAGCCGAAATACAGTTTTTGGTGCAACAACGCGCGCGGCGCGTATGAAATCATATCCGCGCTGTACCGTCGTCGTCTCATCATTCGTCATTTTCGTTGTGGTTTGTGCCCTTTGCGCCGTATTAGTTTCGATTGTTTTGCTTTGTGTGAGTACCTATATTTTGTGGTTGCAGAAGTTTTTTGGATTGATAAAAACCTTCTTATTTTAGTGATTAGTGTTTATTAAATTGTGAGTATAATTTTGTGTTTATTATTTGTTACTTATAATATCGTAACAAAATTACTAGAGGTTGTATGGTTTTGTCTTGCAAATCCAAAGGTATCATACCCGCATTTTTACTTTAGGTAAGTATTTCTTATATTTAAATTAGGTGCTTCCTATGAGACGTAACGTTAGGTAACCGAATAAATAATAATATATCAATTATAAATAATAGAAAACGGAAACTTCATAGGAAATAGCAGTGAGAAAAGTAAGGCAATCTTAACCATCTTTTAGATGATTTCCACAATGTTTGTGTATTTCTGTGGATTATTAAAAAGAAATAAGGTTTACATTTAGGTATTTTTATTTTATTTAATAATTTGTACATTCTTTTAAAGGATCAAAATTAATAATTACTGGGCAGACCAGGCAAATTTTAATATACAGGGTGCCACAGATTCGAGTGCATGCACGGGGATCTCGGAAACCGTAAGAATGAATCGTTAAATTATGGCAAAGTTGCGCATTAAGGTGCTAACAATAGCCGTTTAGTTGTAAAATTTCAGTACTTCCGGAGATATCTGAAAAACAAAATTTGGCGATTTCGTTTTTATTTTTCTGACGTTATCTAAAGAGATGAGAAAAACAAAAGACACTTTCTCATGGCCACTTTTTAAAATACGACACTCAATTGTTTATTGAATTTTTTTGAAGCAGTTATAATCCAATTACAATGATGTATAACACTTAATATTTTTCTGTTAAATAAACCTATTTTCCATAAGAGACAATAAGTTAGACAAGGAACGCACATTATTTCTTATACGGGCGTTCCATATTTGTTAATAAATATTAAGTGTTATACATTTTTGTAATTGGGATAATAAGGGCTTCAAAAAAATTTAATAAAAAACCCAGCTCTGTATTTAAAAAAGTAAAGTTGATGATGGTTTAACGAAAACGAAACGTCGTACGGAAAACCTCTCAACGTTGTTTTGTAGAGCCTAAAAAGTGACCATAAAAAAGTGTCTTTTGTTTTTCCATATCCCTTTAAATAACGTCAGAAAAAAATAAAAACGAAATCGGCAAATTTCGGTTTTTCCCTGATATCTCCGGAAGTACTAGGAATTTTACAACTTTCTAAACGGCATTTTGTTAGGCACCTAAATGCGCAACTTTGCCATAATTTAACCGACTTCGTATCTCTTACGGTTTCCGAGATCCCCATGCATGCACTCGTCGCACCCTGTATACAGTCCCTAATTGAATGAAAGAAAGTACAATTTTATGTTAAAGTTCCTTTTTTTGTATCTGTTTACAAAGAAATTCATTTTGGTTTTGAATCTTAATTATCAACTTTTTAAGCTCGACTACTGTAGACACATAATATTTAAGGATACTGTTATAATGGATACTCGGATACCAAGGTTACTAAACATTTTTAATCACTTATTCTGTCTATGAATGTTTGTTATTAGTGAAAAGTATATCCTAAAAAGCAGTCATAAAAATTTTTCTTTTAATGTACAACCAGAACTTGGGCCTTTTACGCCCTTTTTTTTTACAAAATTGGTGATAATTGAAACTATCAACAATTTTAAATTATTTTAAAAAATCGTGTTTTTTTATTTACAAAG